>JABSTR010003789.1:0-45188 GCA_013339765.2 Haemaphysalis longicornis | reverse complement strand
GAAGTTCCGAACGAACACGCAAGCGTGTATGCCAATGCGTACGAAACTACCGCCAGCCGAACTCGACATCTCGCCGTCGCCACCGTCGCGCAGACGAATTTCGGGTTCAAGGCTCTTCGGGGCCAACGAACCGTCCCAGCACGCACAGCCGCGACCTTGCTGGGTATCGTAATCCCTTCACAGGAGGTGTGGCGTCATATCGCCAACCACAAAGGTAAAAATAGAAACAGGGGGAGTAAGGAACACAGAGCAGCAACGAGATTGTGCCACTCGTCGCACAGGTTTCGGTATGGAGGTCGTGTTGGCTTGCTGCTGTCGTTACGAGCTCGTTTACAGTTTACAACCACTGAAAACTTCAGTTTGTTCGAGTACTTTACAATGAAATTTCGTTGCTGCGTTTTGAATGCCCATGTAGTACGGGCCAATCGTCGAGGGAGTGCGACATCCCCGCAGGTGAGGAGATCTCCTTTCTTGTAATGCCCAACGACGAACCTAGGCGAAGCAAGTGGCTACGTTTTGTGACTTTTGCAAACGGAGGAGAAAGAGAGCTAAAGAAGTACGAGTGTGCTCGCTTCATTTCCGAGGAAGTGATTACGGCAGGGACCCTTACGTTAGCTCACTCCTGGGACATGCTGGCGCTCGTGCGCCGACTTCGTCAAATCGCTCTGACCTTGGGGAAAAATGCCGTACACACCGCGCATTGACGCTCATATCTTTCTGGTCGAAGCAGAGAGCTCAAGCGAACGGCTTTCCATACACGACACCGGCCAACTGGCATAAGTGATACTGCTACTAAAATTGAACTATTATTAACCGTAATAAAAATACGGTACATACGTACCAGTCTATATTCGTCCGTCGCGACGGGGCTGACGAGGCAGCGGTGCCGACGGCTGGGCGTTCGTCTGTTGTGGCTATCGCGGAATGGTCGCTTTCCCGTCCACCGCGTATCCACAACTCTTGCCGCTCGTGCAATGAGCGTTCAAGTGGTGTGAGGTTGTTTAATGCAAGTCCGAGCTCCCTCGGCGAGAGTTTTGTTCTCCGGATCAGGCGATTCCATGACTAGTGCTGCGGGTGCACTAGGTTTACTAGTATTTTTAAAATGGTCGCCGTCTCGGTCGACCCCGCGTGTGGGTGCTATATGGAGTCGACATACTAAGTATTTGTTCATGGGCCGGCTCGTATAACTATTATTATTTTATAGTGTAGGGAGGGGTGCGGACGGCAACAACGCTGCACCTGTTGTTGAGAGCGAGGAGGGTACGTGGGAGAGACGCGCACCTGCGCCTCGCCGTGACGCGCATGCGCAGTGAGCGTGTGGACGCCGCCCCGACGGTCGAGGACATCGTGCGACTAAGAAAACGCTCCGCGTTTTTAAAAATGGCCCATTTGTGCAAGCGGGTCAATGCTGAAACATCGAAGGCAAGCACATGCGTGAAAAATCACGTGTCACGCTATGTTGAATGTGTGGAAAACGTAGTATACGAAATTCCTTTGTCACCGTGTGGCGGCACTTACATCGGGCAGACAGGCCGCTGCCTCAATGATCGCCTGAGGGAGCATGCCAACAATGTAAGGACGTCATCAAGTACCACCTTGGCAACGCAATGCGCTTCCTGCGGCTGCGCCCCCCTCTTCCATGACTGCGTGATTCTCACGCGGTATCCTGGGCGAAGAGAGCGGGAAATCTTTGAAGCGTTCAAGATCAAAAGGAAAGGAGGTGCTTGTATTAGTGAGGCATCAGTTTCACTTCTGGAAAAGGAAATGCTGTACCTATCTTGAACATTAGACTTTGTATCGGCACGTGGCGATTCATGTTTACGAGATATCGCGTTTTTTTTCGATGTGATACTCCTAGTCATTATTGTTCGGTCCTCTGCTGTTTTGCTTTTTCTGTATATATGTTTTCTGCTGCAATAAAGCGCTCAGTTGTTCGTCAGCGCCTGTGGTTTAGTCTTACCTTTCTTCGTCCCATCGTTTGCGCTGTTTTTCTACGTTATAGGAATGCCACGCTACGTGAAGAGCAGTGCGATGCTATTAAACACAATATAAAAGGTGACCAGGGGGGGGGGGGCTTCCCAGAGGGGGCTGAAAAATTAAAAACCTTCCAATGAGCCCCTTTCCCCTGAAGCCTTAACAATGCACAGGACAAAACTATGCGAGTGGGATAATAAAGCGGTCTCCATTAGGCATCCGCTTACAGTATTAACTCCGGAGCACACCAAATCCGACGATTCTGACGAATTCATAGCGCAACGAACCAGGACGAGAAAGAGGACACACAAACAGGCCGCCCCCGCACGGGGCACGTTGTGTATTCATGGTGACGGTGTTGGCGACACCGCGACCCCGAGCCCCCAACATAAACTGTAACCTAACCCCGGGGGGCTGGTTGGATGTTTAAAGGTGAAGGGTAGAAGCCTCAAACGGTGGCCGTCGGAGCCCAGTCAAGCTCCGGCGGATGGCTCCCTGTCTGTTACCATGCAGGGAGCTCCGGGACCTCTCGGCTATCAGGGTAAGTTTGAGAAGAAGTACCCCCGTCCCCTGCTTTTTTCTATGCTGTATGGAAAATTCAAAAACCCCCTCCAAACGTGATCGGTCCCTGAAAAGGGGCCGCACCGAAGTATCTTTCCCTCCATTTCCAGCATTAACTTCCCAAAGCCAGACAAATACTCTCGTTTCCTTGTTATCGAATCTCTTGACACAGCCCGCCCTCTGCTTCACAATCAGTATTTTTGATTACAAAATACCTTAATGGAATAATTGGGAAAACCGAAATGACAAAAAAAACGCACAGGTGAAGTCCTTGTTGAAGTAAAAAACCAGCAGCAGGCAACCACACTTCTTGGTCAGACGAAAATGGTCGATTCTGGACATCAGGGTCACACCCCACCGCAGCCTGAATAGCTCGCAGGGTGTGATCTCTCAGGCAGATCTTCTTAACGAGACAGATGCCGACATTCTTGAAGGTCTAAAGGATCAGGGTGTCACCGGCCGTGGGCCGCATCACGATGCGTAGAGATAATAAGATAATCCCCACGAAACATATTATCCTGACCTTCAACTGCTCCTCACTTCCTGACCATATCAACGCAGGGTTCATCCGATGCTCCATTCGTCCTTACATTCCAAACCCGCGCCGCTGCTTTAAGTGCCAGCGTTTCGGGCACGGAACCAACTCTGCCGTGGTCGTCTGAAGTGCGCAAGTGCGCTCAGCCTGATCATCCTTCTGATAATTGTCCATCGTCAACCCTCACCTGCGCCAACTGCCAGGGACCCCATGCCGCCTACTCTCGAACGTGCGAGAAGTTTAAGCAGGAGAAGGCGATCATTAATTGAAGGTAACTGAGAACATCACCTTCCCAGAGGCCGCGAAAGAGGTTCGCCTCTTCCCCCTGGGGAGGTACGCCGACGCTGCTCGCCGGGGGGCGGAGCGGCGTCTGGTGTCCACAGGGACGCAGTTCAGCGAGTCTGACCTGGTCCCTCCGCCGCCCCCCCCCCCCCCCTGGGGTGCCTCAGGCAGCCCAATCCGTCGCCACGCGCCGCCGCTTGCTGAGGCAGCAGCGGTTGTGGTGACAACCTCTTCTGTAGGGACCGGTGCCGCTCCCGCCTCCCCTCTGTCTCCCCGTCCTCCAGTGCGTTGGAGGGTACCGAGGTGATGGACACCACGGGCCCCGCACCGGTTCCCACCGCCACCGCACCGCCCGTGCCACCTCTGGCGCCCCGGACGCCCTCGGCGGTGGCGGCTCAAGCGAAGGGCTCCCGAGGGGGGGCCAAGTCCGGGGGCCCGGTCCGTCGGGCACCCTCCGGACATCCGACGACGACATGGATGTCGGGCCGTCCCTCTGCCTGCAACGCAGCGCAAGGAACGCGTCCCGACGCCAAAGCCTCCCGACAGCCAAAAAGACGAGAGTCACAGCCCCGAAAGACGACACATAAACAAACACACACACTCCAGTAGCTCTCACACTAAATAATGGGAAGAGAAAACATAATTCAATGGAACTGTAGAGGCCTTCTTAAAAATCTTGACGATGTATACGAACTACTGCATGCTAATCAGCCAAGTGTATGTGTTCAGGAAACACATTTGAATTCCAGCACACAAATTTCTTGAATAGTTACATGGTCTTCAGAAAGGACAGGTATGGCTGCACACACTCTTCTGGCGGTGTGGCCATAATTGCCCGGAAATCCTTAGCCTGCCACCCTGTCACCTCTGAACACTGTCCTCGAGGCTGTAGCAATTCGAACAATATTATTTAATAGGTTGATAACGGTTTGCTCCATATATATTCCTCCTGATCTTGCACTTTCGAGCTCTGACTTCGAGGCGTTGTTTGACCAGCTGCCCGAACCATACATCTTAACAGGCGACCTTAATGCTCACAATTCTCTATGGGGCTCTTCTCGTACGGATGCCCGGGGTCGCCTGATAGAGAGGTTTCTTACATCCTCTGGAGCATGCCTTTTCACAATAAACAGCCTACATACATAACATAGGACACAACACATACTCATATCTTGACTTGGCTATTGGCTCTGCAGTTCTCTTTCCACTTCTCGAGTGGGGTGTGGGCACTGACCCATATGGCAGTGACCACTTCCCCACCTCACTAACATACATAGGTAAAGGCCCATGCAGTCCATCTTCCCATAATAGGTTCAATGAAGCACGAGCTAACTGGAGTACATTTACAGAGACATCCAAACTACACCACACATCCATAGGACACCTACACGTTGAAGAATCTACCCAACTCCTCGCGGCGCACATCCTCGACGCCGCCGCCGAAAAGTCCATTCCCCACGCCTCTGGTGCCCCGCGCAACCAGCGGAGGCCGTGGTGGATGAGGACTGAAGGCGGGCGCGAGAGGCCCAGAACAAGGCGTGGGGTATCCTTCGTCGGTACCCCACGTCGGGAAACCTCCTCTTGTTCAAACGGGCCAAGGCGTTTAGGAAAACGTGTGCGCCGTGGGCAAAACGAGAGAGTTGGCGTACATTCATAACATCAATAAACTCCTACACAGACACAAGGAAAAGTATGGACACGAATACGTAAACTCAATGGACAACAAACACACAGCCTGCCTCTGGTCAGCACTACAGGGACACACTCGAAGACCAGGCTGACACACTCGCACAACACTTCCAACACGTGTCCAGTTCAGCACACTACACAAACACTTTCCTGAAACATAAAGCCTGTTGTGAAAAGAAGTCCCTACGTGACCAGCAAACAATCACAGACTTCTTACAACTCCCTGTTTTCACTACATGAGCTGAGGGCTGCTCTGAGCACGTGTAAACCCTCAGCTCCAGGCCCAGACAACATCACATACACAATGATACAACCTACTGCACGCAGACACTCTTCTAACACTCTTACACCTCTATAACAAGATTTGGCTTTCGGGGCACATTCCAAACTCTTGGAAGGAGGCTATAGTTGTAGCTTTCCTGAAGGAGGGGAAGGACCCGTCGTCCCCCTCAAGCTACCGTGCTATAGCCCTGACGAGCTGCCTGTGCAAGCTCTTCGAGAAGATGGTAAATCGCAGGCTCGTGTACTTCCTCGAGTACAATGGTCTTCTCGAGAGCTGCCAGGCGGGCTTTAGGGTGGGGCGATCGACGAACGATCACTGGTAGCTCTTGACTCGTACATCAAGGATGCCTTCGCGCATAAGCAGTATTGCTAACTGTCTTCTCTTCTTCGACCTTGAAAAGGCATACGACACCGCTTGGCGTTATGGGATCCTTAGGGACCCAAGTCAAGTTTATTCGGTGTATTCGGGTAACATGTTAAACACTCTTGTTAGTTACTTGTCAGACAGAACGTTTCGAGTAAGAGTTGGTTGTGCACTCTCAAACGTTTACGTGCAAGAAATGGCGTGGCCCACAGGGTGGCGTGTTGAGCTGCACTCTCTTCATAGTAAAATGAACTCTCTTGGTAAGGCACTGCCACCTACAATCTGTTATCTCTATGCATGTATGTAGATGACGTGCAGATATCCTAGATAAATCATGCAATATGTCAATCTGCGAACGTCAAGTCCAGCTTGGTGTAAAGAAACTTGCCGGCTGGGCAGACAAGAATGGTTTTAAATTAAATCCTGTAAAAGCTCCTGCGTTGTGTTCTCCAGGAAGCGCGGGGTCCATATGGACCCAGACATTACTCTTAATGGCGTGTCGCTTCCTGTGAACAAGGAGCACAAGTTCTTAGGTGTTGTGTTTTGACCAGAAACTCACATTCGTTCCACACATCAAGGAAACTTAACATAAATGTCTTAAAACAATGAATATACTTAAGGTTCTCTCCCATCAATCTTATGCTTCCAACAAAGAACTCCTACTACGGCTCTATACTGCTTTGGTTGGGTCTCGTTTAGACTATGGCAGTGTGGTATATGGGTCGGCGACTAAAACAGCGTTGCGAATGCTTGACCCAGTGCTACACTTGGGGCTTCGTCTCGCCTCGGGTGCTTTTCGCACTAGCCCTGTCGAGAGTCTGTATGTCGAGTGTGATAAGTGGAGCCTTGAGAACCAACGAACGTACATGGACTTGCTATATGCTTTTAAAAATTTCATCACTGAATAATCATCCTTTTTATCCTGTCTTTAAACGATACATCAACATCTCTGCTCTTTGCAAATCGCCCATCCGTTCCTCTGCCCTTTTCACTTAGAGTGAGAGAGCGAGCCTCGGATCTCAGTGCTTCGTTTTTAGATGTGTACAGGTCATCCTTTTCAAACAGTTTACCGCCTTGGCAAGTTCGCCCTGGCAAGTTCGCCCTGTGTCGTGCACCTTTCTTTTATGAGACTTGACAAAAATCGTGTACCACGAGCTGCAATACTGCAGCACTTTCTGTCTTTGCAGTTTAAATACACATGTGCAGAATTTTATAGTGACGCTTCTAAAACCTCCAGTATGGTGTCGTGCGCTGCTCATGGTCCTAATTTCAATGCAGCCAGAACCATGAGCATGCACACATCAATTTTTTCAGCAGAAGCGTATGGAATTTTACTGATTGTACGACACATCCTTGAAAATCACATTCCCAATTCCATCATATATACAGATTCTTTGAGTGTTGTTCGCGCACTGTCATCGCATACACCCCCCAGAAACCACATAGTTAATCTTGTATTCTGCACTATCATGTCCGTGTATGCACAAAGCATGAGCTGGTCCTCTGCTGGGTCCCAGGACACGCAGGGATCTCTGGGAACGAGTTGGCAGACGAGAGGGCCGGTGCGGCTGCACTCAGGAACACTGTGGACATTACAACGGTACCCTACACAAACCTCAAGCCACACATAAGACAACACCTGCGCAGAACATGGCAAACACACTGGGATGAACAGACAGACAACAAACTACATGTAATAAAGCCACACTTGGGACGGTACACAACTGACTCACACAACAGACACACGGAAGTCGCCTTGGTAGGCTGGGGATAGGGCACACCCATGCGACGCACTCGTATCTGCTGACGGGATCATCTAGACCCCAGTGCAGCAGGTGCGGAGAGGCCCTATCCGTGATGCACATCCTCATACAATGTAACGCACTCGACACTACACGACGCAAACACTTCCCTCAACTACACACACGACATATTCCACCACACCCGTCATACTTCTTAGGAGACGATGCCATGTTTTCTGTTCAACGCACCTTTCAGTTCCTATCAGAAGTTCACTTTTTACAACTCATCTCATACCACCCATAGCTTTTACCCCTGGTCCTATACACCAGCCACCTTATTTATTTTTAACCACTCTTGTTCTTCACCCTGGCCATTTACACCAGCCATGCTCATAGCTTTTAACTGATTTTATTTCTTGTTCTCCTCCTCATCAAATCACTTTGTGTTTGGCGCTCTTTGCCCATGTCGGCCTTGCGCCAATAAATCAAACCATCATCATCACACAACACAGCGCTAACTTCCAACTAATTTTATTTCACACACACGCCCATATAAGTATCCACAGCCTACCCGCAGCCACTTCCCACTCTCACCGCCGATGCTGACGCCTTGCAGCCATGAGCAGAAAAGTTGCCTCCTTATCTGACAAACTTAGTGAAGGAACGCTCACACAGGACAACCCCGCTTTACTAATCTAATCTGCCTCTAATATTTCTTTGACATTTTGTTGCTTATGTTTCGAACGTACCACACATTGCTCAAACCGTGGCACGCAGCCGCAGTCGTGGCAGTGAACATACAAATGACCATCCCTGTAATTGCTGACATTCCGTCTGTGCTCACGTAACCGGTCTGATTGGCCTGTATATCGCTTCCCGCACGGAAGGGGAACATCATACACCCCACCGGCTGCGGATTTAACACATGGCTTCCTATGTCCTTTTACACACCCAACCGGTGCTTTACAGAAGGGGTTAGTCACATCATGTGGATGTGCGTGTATGTGAAATAAAAATAGTGGGAAGTTTGCGCTCTGTTGTGGGTCCTCTTTCTTGTCCTGGTTCTTTTGTCTATGAGTTCGTCAAAATCGCCACACCAACTTGCCCAAGAATCCTTACTAGGAAATGCGACTATTACCTACCTCTTCGAACAGGTGCACACGAAAACGTATACGCGGCCGGGGCACGCGAGCGCGTGCCAAAATGCGTCGCCGCAACATCTGACGTTGCATTTCTGGTGTCGAGACATCCATGTGCGCGTGCGCATCCAACCACACTCGTGGCCCTGTCTTTTTTTTCACTCCAAGCAGCCAAGCTCATCACTTTCAGCGTTGGCCATAGTTTTAACCACGGAGCAAGATATATCTTGCTCCGTGGTTTTAAATTTCTTCGCCACCATGCCTCGGTCGCGCGCGCTTCGGCGGTTTTTTTTTCTTCTTAGGTGGTTCGGGTGAAAAGGAAAAGGAAGTGCACTGGGGATATTATTCAGCCCAACTGGGGGCTCACCTGCATACAACCCAGCGCTTCGGCGGTGGAGTGCGCATTGCTCGCTCTCCTCCGATACAACTGATAACAGGTATTGCCCGTCTCGGTAACGATCTTGAGCCACATATATCCGATCGCGTCTTCGTATTTTTTGCCTAAAACATGCAGTTGGTAACTAATAATGAGCGCACCAGCACGCAAAAAAATTGATGCGAGCAATAGTTAATTTGAATAAACTGTGATAAGTGATCTTGCCCAAGTTATGAAGCAATTATTGAAAAAAAAAGCACGGCGGAGACCGGCGAAGTTGTAGGCTTGAGAAAAGTGAACAAAAAGAGTAACAGGTTGCAATACGTGTTGAATTGGTTGACACGGACACCGACCAAAAGTTTCGCGCTTAGACAGTTTTAACAAACGCTATCGCTCTTAAACTCAGATATCAAGATATCGTTGCAATACGTCCTATATCAGAGCCAGACAGATCGAGCAACGCAGGCTTCACCCTTACCGTTCGCCGCCAAAGTGGACGAAGCATGTGCCAGCGAGACGTGTTGAGGATAAAAAGATACTCCGAGCGCCAAGCGCTCAATGCTATCATGTTTTCCGGTTGAAGTAAAAGAAAAAAGACAGGGTTGGTATACAGGGGTTGGGCGCACACTCGAACATCGGTGTCTCGACACGAGAAGGGCAACATCAGATGTCATCGCGATGCATTTTGCCACGCATTCGCAAGTCCCGGCTTATTTTGCCCCCGGGTGTACGTACATTCCAATATTTGTAGTGTAGGCGTTGGCTTCTACAACGCCTTCGAAAGCGCACCATCATGAGTTGGCACAAGTGGTCAATGATGTAGCAGACAAACTGATATAATTATGTCTATGATAGTAATATTGATGACGGTCGAAGACCGCATTCACAGCAGCAGCTTTCAGCCCCCGCTAAGAGGTTGCGCGTACGGGCTCCAGTGATTGGCCAAGACACGGAAATGGTTAATTTTACACTTACTGACACTACACCATACAGACCTAATGATTGGTTGTGTTGTGTACGTGTGCCAGGCAAGAAGTTTTCCAGAAGATACATAAGGCATCCAGAAACGTGGAATGTTGGGGACAACATTCTGTCGAAATGGTCAGTTATATAAAGTAAGTACAGCCGTGAGCTGAAGTAAACGGACCACGGGAGCGGTGGCCAAAACTAATCGCTGCACCGCCTGGTTGCGCGGCGCCTGGTGTCGAGACCGCGCACAGCGCAGGCGCGGCCTAGCAGTACAGCACACATGCCACTATCGTTCGCTTCTTCGCGATTGTCTCACGCTCCGATAAACTGACGACAGGGAACCGCGCTGCTCTTTTGCTGTGTGCTGGTAAACACACCTTCCGTGGAGACGGCGTGCTGCCGCAATCGGCGGCAACGCGGCTCCGCTGGCAGAGTGGGCGCGATCTCGTGCTTGTAGCTTTTTTAAAGACGATAGTCTTTCTTGGGCTACTTAAACACAGAAATTTTGGTCTGTCTGTATGTCTGTCTGTCTGTCTGTCTGTCTGTCCGTCTGTCTGTCTGTAACTCGATTCAGCCACCCGGCCAACGTAAAATTTACATTGCACAATAGTCTTATATACTCACAGCCAAATGTAAACGTCTATGCCCGGTTATATGTTCATACTTGTCAACTTTGTTGAAGAAGAACACGACATTACGCAAATATAAGACAGGAAATTAGTACTCAAGGGATAGTTACAGTGTTTCTTTATTAAAAAATTCATGTATGCTTGGTTTTTCGATAACAAATTATATTCTACATCTACTGCAGAAAACCGCCGCCTCCTTGCTGCATATGCGAAAAATTCCCCCGCACCTCCCCGAAGCGAATCGTGCAGAAATGCGAATGCATTGGTGCACCGATAAGTGTGTTGCGAGTAACGGCGTAATTAATGACGAGAGTGTGAACGTAATCATTTGTTCATCAGCACCTGTTTGTGTTATCGTTGTACCTGACGGCCACAATCACTGCCTTGTGATCGCTAAAGTGCACGGTCAAAGGGTCTTTGAGAAGCATACGCGCGTCACAGTTTCGCGAAAAGACCAGATCAATGCAACTCCCGTGAATGGTAGTGGGGCACGTGTCGAAGCCGGCAGAGAGACAATGCATAGAGCGCCTGGTCTGCATGTACTCGACCAGCCACTCGCCACTCTTCTTGCGCACGTCAACGTTGAAGTCGCCAACCAAGACTATGGGGTCAGAGGGTTTGGAGCGCACGCGCACACTTTCCATAGCCGCATCCAGAAATGCATTCGCATTTACGACGACGACGACGACGAAGGCAGAACTACGAGGCGCGAGCGCACGTGCGACGACGACGACGACGGCGAAAGAAATGCATTCGCGTTTACGACGACGACGACGAAGAAGGCAGAAAACTACGAGGCACCCGCCGCGGTGGCTCAGTGGCTAAGGCGTTGCGCTGCTGAGCACAAGGTCGCGGGTTCGATTCCCGGCCGCGGCGGCCGCTTTTCTGATCGGAGGCGAAAAGCAAAACGCCCGTGTGTACGAGATTTCGGCGCACGATAAAGATCCCCAGGTGGTCAAATTAATCCGGAGCCCTCCACTACGGCGCGCCTCACCGCCTGCGTTGCGTCGGCGCGTTAAACCAAAACAAAAAAAAAAAAGAACTACGAGGCGCAAGCTCACGTACGCGCGCTCACGTGCGCTCGCGCTGGAGGAATGCAGGCGCACGCCGGCCAACGGAGCAAGAAAATAACCGCCTAATAAATGCATTCGCATTTAAAATCACGCGGCAACAGCAACGAAAGGTTCCACTAGCTTCGTTCCACGTTCTGCTTGGAACGCACGTGGAGCACGCCCACGCGGTTCTATAAACCTTGTAGTCGGCCGCCTCCATTCACGCGCGTCTCCGCCGTACTGCAGCGCTGGCATCGAAAAACCGGCCTGTAGCAGTGGAACGCGGTAAATTCAAATCGCCTTGCGCAAACCTTTAGTGTGTTTACCTTGGGATGAGCGCGACGGTACAGGAACAGCATAAGAGGTGAGCGGGAAAGCAAAGGGGGGCATTTCCTTGGCAAATGTCTACGAAGACTATCGTCTTTTGACGACATTTGCAACGAAAGGAGCAGATACGCGGCCAATTTTTTTTGCACCCCCCCCCCCCCTGCGTCATATATTGAAGCACAAAATGGAGCAGAAAAAAAAAATCACTGTGCAGTCGAAGAAATATCAGACAGAACACCATGTTTGTCGGTTTTGAGGATAGATGATAAATTATAGCCTCCCGAGAATATCAGCGAAATCGAAAAATTATTGATGCTAACCTTACATGCTAAGGTTTTGACAAATACTGCTGTGTTTAGGTATATACTGCATTGCTTTATGAAACTTCGTTTGCCGTATGCGGCATATGTGCCATTTCGCAATTGCTCGGGAAAATCCAGCTTGGCAATTTTTTCAAGGTCGAGGCACCGACACATACATTTAATGTTCAAAAACTACATTGCGATATCATATACCATTGAGCCACAGTTTGAATGCCCAGCGACTATCGAAACGAATGCAAATGCATTTTTCGATTACATTTATTTGCACTTGAAAATATTATTGACAGTTCTTGCGCACTTCTGAGACACGAATTGAAATTTAAGGATTTGATCCAAAGGCGGGTCGTTCAATCGACGATTGAAGATGAAAAACATACCCGCCGCGGTGGCTCAGTGGCTAAGGCGTTGCGCTGCTGAGCACGAGGTCGCGGGTTCGATTCGCTTTTCTTATGGAGGCGAAAAGCAAAAACGCCCGTGTGTACGGGATTTCGGCGCACGATAAAGATCCCCAGGTGGTCAAAATTAATTCGGAGCCC
Source organism: Haemaphysalis longicornis (assembly GCA_013339765.2). NCBI lineage: Eukaryota > Metazoa > Arthropoda > Arachnida > Ixodida > Ixodidae > Haemaphysalis > Haemaphysalis longicornis. Next base: position 32,408 of record JABSTR010003789.1, on the reverse strand, counting down.
TCCACTACGGCGCGCCTCATCGCCTGCGTTGTGTCGGCGCGTTAAACCCACAATCAATCAATCAAATCAAGCTGAAAACATTACTAGCTTATGGTCGGCGGCATGCGGCAAACAAACGACGGTATGCTCAAAACAGCCGAGTTTATCTACGCGTATTATTTTACAAAGCATTTGGCAGGGCCGTCGTTCTCAGATGGGGGTCCACAGAAAAAAAGGGGTCCGTAAAGACACTTCGGACTCTGTGGGTCTCTCCGCGATACTCCCAAATTCCTTTTTTTCCAAACTATGTCGCTAACTAAAAAAGGTGGATTTGCCGCATGACGCGCGCGCCTCCGAACAGCACAAATTTTAAAGCTGGCTTTTTGCACAACGCTTGAATTATGCAGAAAAGCCACACTCAAAAGGCGGGCATAGAGATATGTGTATGAGCCACTTTGGCTGCAAGGGTTAATTGTGCGACAATAGGACACGTATCACCATATTTCATCGTGGGGTCCCCACCACTTTTGCAAGCCCAGAAGGAGTCGTCGGCACGCTACCGGCCGAGTACCACTGGCATAAAAAATCAAAGGTCGGGCAAATCCCAAGTCCTGTGGGTAACCCTATTTCCTTCACAACGCCATACACTTACGTTTATTACAAACGTCCCGCCTACCAAAGAGACGTCACAACAGAGAGTAACGAGGACCTATCACTTAGCCAATACTAGGCCGCTGAGCAGCCACAAAGACAGTCAATTGTTGTGTGCCCAAATAGCCATGGGACCCAACTCTCACTCTCATGCGGAAACTCGAATGTGTTTATTAAAAACACGCAACCGCACAAACAACAACACAACAGATCTCAACTGAGAAACTTCATCACTTAACAAAAATCCTCGGATGCTCCGTATATATCTCCAGCCATGCAATGAACGCCTAAAATTAAGCTCCGCGCAGAAGATTCTCTTCTTTGATAGCCGGTGCCAGTATTCTAAGAAGACGGGACGCGCACATATTACAAAAAAGCCATCACTCACTCCTTCGTCAACATATCTCTGTAGTAGTGGCTACAGTGATAGGGCGGTGCCCGGCAGTGTTTCTCTAACTGCGCGGCGTGATTCCCCTGGCGCTGATTAATCGAAGCAAAAGCAGTCGCGAAGAAGTGAGTGATAGCGGCATGTGTGCTGTACTGGTAGGCTGCGCCTGCGCTGTGCGCGGTCTCGACACCAGGCGCCGCGCAACCAGGCGGCGCAGCGATTAGTTTTGGCCACCGCTCCCGTGGTCCGTTTACTTCAGCTCACGGCTGTACATCAAACAGGTTTACCTCAGAACATTCTCGGCTTCCCTGTAATTTCTTGCTGAGAAATAGTTTTTCTTTTTTTACTACGGCTACACACTCGAGGGAAACGTGTGAAACGAAGACTAAGCAAATTCGGTGGACGTTCCTTTCGTGAAGTCCCCGGCATGAAAGGAAATTGTGATGACAGCTGTATTCGCAAAACCGAAGCACGCACGCGCCCACCCACACAGACACACACCCACACCCACGCGCACATACATTATCTCAGTGTTTGCTCGGGCGGATAACACGGACCTGGCCCTTTGAACGCAGCGATGGCATAGAGGCGATGGCGTAGAGGTAGAACACCCGCCTCGCGTGCAGAAGGACCGTGGTTCGAATCCCGGTGCCGGACAATTCCCACCGGATTAAAAAAAAATCCGCGTATTGATGGAATTGCAGAAAGGGGCTTGGGGTGCGGCCTGACCCCGGCGACCATTGCCGGTAATGCACTCCCTCACCAGAGCAGGATTGGCCACCCTGGTGTAGTAACGGCCACAACCTCCCATGAATACGCCAATTAACCCTCGGCCTCAGTCCCCAGCGGCTGCGAAGCACTGACCACGGCGGCGGTCAGACCTGTGACGCAGCAGAGGGTGCTAAGAATCCTGGATCCGGACAGGCCGCCAATGGAATCTGAACCTGGCAACGTTTAACGCGCGAACCTTATCTAGCGAAGCAAGTCCTGAGGTGTTCTTCGAGGAATTATAGGGCATTAAACGAAATGTAATAGGGCTTACCGAGGTAGACGACTGACAGTAAGCTGATCGGCCTGTAATTTTTGAAGTCCTTCATGTCGCCTTTCTTATGGATTAGGATGATGTTCGCGACCTGTATACGCAATGCCTAATGACCGCAATGGTGCCGGAATCTTGGAAGAACGCGAACATCATCTTAATCGATAAGAAAGGCGACATGAAGGACTTGAAAAATTACAGGCCGATCAGCTTACTGTCAGTCGTCTACAAGGTATTACCAAGGTAATCGCTAACCGAATCTCTGCAACCTTAGATTTCAGTCAACCTAAAGAACAAGCAGGGTTCCGTAAAGGCTATTCAACAATGGACCATATTCACACGATCAATCAGGTGATAGAGAAGTGCGCTGAGTATACTGAACCCCTATATATAGCCTTCATAGATTATGAGAAAGCATTTGACTCGGTCGAAACCCTAGCAGTCATTCAGGCATTACGGAACCAGGGGGTAGATGAGCATTATGTAAGAATACTAGAGGATATCTACAATGGGTCTACAGCTACCATCATCCTCCATAGGGAGAGCAGTAAAATACCTATAAGGAAGGGTGTCAGACAAGGAGACACAATCTCTCCAATGTTATTCACAGCATGCTTACAAGAAGTATTCAGAACGTTGGATTGGGAACAGGTGGGAGTAAGGGTTAATGGAGAATACCTCAGTAACCTCAGATTTGCTGATGACGTTGCCTTGCTAAGTAACTCGGGGGACGAATTGCAAAGCATGCTTTCCGCACTGGGCGAACAGAGTAGAACCGTGGGCCTGAAAATTAATATGCAGAAAACTAAAGTAATGATCAATAACCTCGGGACAGCACAGCAGTTTGAGATAGGTGGCGAGGCAGTGGAAGTGGTAAGCGAATATATCTACTTAGGCCAAGTTGTGACCCCAGATCCCAACCATGAGGCAGAGATAATTAGAAGGATCAGAATGGGGTGGGGTGCCTATGGCAGACATTCTCAGATAATGAATAGCAGCCTACCATTGTCGCTGAAGAAGAAAGTGTATGACAGCTGCATCTTACCGGTACTCACCTACGGGGCAGAAACTTGGAGGCTCACTAAGAGGGTTCAACTTAAATTGAGAACGATTCAGCGGGCAATGGAGCGGAAAATGATAGGTGTAACATTAAGGGACAAGAAGAGAGCGGAGTGGGTCAGGGAACAAACACGTGTTAAAGACATATTAGTAGAAATTAAGAAGAAGAAATGGACGTGGGCAGGGCATGTAATGCGAAGGCAAGATAACCGCTGGTCATTAAGGGTAACAGAGTGGATCCCTAGAGAAGGCAAGCGTTGCAGGGGCGGCAGAAAGTTAGATGGGCAGATGAGATCAAGAAGTTTGCGGGGATAAATTGGTCACAGTTGGCACAGGACCGAGGTAATTGGAGAATAATGGGAGAGGCCTTTGCCCTGCAGTGGGCGTAGATAGGCTGGTGATGATGATGATTATGATGATGATGATCCCGGTGGTGCTGGTCAAGAGGAACAATAGCGCCCCGCTATACTCTGTTATAATATCTGGGTACCCATTTCCTTCCACGAGGTCCTCGAACGCCTTCTCCTCCGGGCTTGAGGACAACAGCAGATCCTTGAGGGCCTTGTACTGCTGCTTCCCGAGATCTTTGATGAAAGGGGGCTTCTTCAAGCTGTCGTCTTCAATTCGGGTAACCTTCCAGTAGTGATTGAACCTCTCGACGAACGAAGTCGTCATCGCCGTCTTCGACGTAAGCGTCAAACTCCCAGAACTTTGACATGCTTCAGTCAACTCCCCTTCAACAGCAGACCCGAACACGCCGGTGACGCTATCAGTTTGCCGCCATGTTCATCACCAGTTGATGTAGCCAATCATAGTCACCCTAAGTGCCGGGGAAGGAAAGAACATATATTTGAACAAGCGCCCTGCTCTTATACTCGCCGCTCGCGGCGCATGCGCACTGGCGGTACTTGCGTCAGCGCCGTGCCACAACAGAACCAACTGCAGCGGCGCGCCATCCGAAGCAGGTGTCCGGAGGACTGGACGGCATACCGCCGGGCGGACGCAAAGTGCAGGAGGAGCATTCTGACGAGCTAGTTGGTCTGACATGATACAAATAAAATTGCACTACAAGGATGGGACGACAGAAGACGACACACCACACAGCGCAGAGGTGCGCTGTGTGGCCTGTCTTCTGTCATACCGTCCTTGTAGCGCAATTTTATTTCCATCATGCAGGAGGAGGGCCCGGCACCCTCGGAGGAAGAGCTGCGAATCCTCGAGGGAGAGCTGCGAAACCTACGTATCAGATGCTGTGAAACCTCGAAGTTACCCAGCGGAGGCAACACCTGCGCCTCTTCAACCGAGTGGGGAGGTCCAATGTCCTTCCGGCACCCTGGTTGGTGTGGCTAGTACTGTATACACGACAGGAGCCGGAAAACCATCTGCATTCTTTCTTTAATGGCTGACACAAACGATCTCGCGCTCGCCCTGCGAGGAGCTGATGTTCTGCCTCTTCAAGTTATATGATGGTGATATTTAAGAGATTCCCGCCCCCCAAAGTGCGCTAGGATGGTCTGTGGCGCGCTTATTTGAAGCAGTCCTCCAGCGGGTACACGTGTTTTGTTGAATGCCATATCAGCGCCTTGTTGCTTCGCCTTACAAGACACACTCTGGTCACACCGTCACGTTCCGGATACTTCTCGATTCAGCACATTTCCCAGAACATTCTCCATCCGGTGCCTCCTAGTAGAACACCGCCTTTTCCTAACGTTTAGCCGGTCGTTGCCACTGTGCGTAGTGTTGCTCCGACTTCATTCAGGTACTGTCGATGCCATCTTACCCACCAAGCCATTGCGATTTGACGCCGACTTATAAAGGCATCTTCGATATCACCGAGAATGACCTGCTATTCATGATTGAGCTGCTGTCGTCCTCCGATGTATGTCCGCAGGTGTAATTGTCATGGGCTCTGCAGGCTCGCTGTAGACGTAGGTTAAGCCATTCGAAGCTCCTTCCAGTTCTGTCATGATAGTTTGCATATTCTGGCGTTTATTTTGCTCATGGAGGTCTTAAGGTGATTGTGAAAACCTCCCCAAATCTGAAGAATCATTTTTGTGTCGTCATACAATTGGATGGATTTACCGATCATTGCCGCTCCGAGTATAATATCACCGACAGAAATTGCCCTCTGTTGCTTTTCTATTGTCCTAGGAAATTCAAAATTCATTTCTTTACAACTATATACAACTGTTCCAGCTGTACAACTATGCTCCGTTTTCCGAATGTCCCCTTTCCCATTCTCCAAGTTCGAATTTCATCCGTAGCCTTCCCTGGCAGTCGTGTTTCCATCATGGAAATCGAATATGCTTACCTGCAAAAGTGCTTTTTCCAGATCTCCGGTTAAAGCTATCTTATCTTTGGGGAAGTTTAAAAGCATGGAAAATACGTCTTCGTTGAAGTTTCGTCCTGCTTCTAAGATGTCGTTCAGCAACCTGTCTTTTATCGAGCTTGAGGACAAGTCGAAAACGACTCTAACTTTTGTTTTCGCTCGGTCCTTCCTAATTACTGCGGGGTGAGGCATATATTAGGAAAGATTGTTCGTTTGTCCTGCCTTCACATTGACTGTTTCGGCTACACCAGAGGTGAAATATGCCGAGATCGCCTCGTCATATCTCCTGAGAGAATCACTCTTCTTAAGACTGGTTGTTGAACCGCCGCGGTGGCTCAATGGCTAAGGCGTTGCGCTGCTGAGCACGAGGTCGCGGGCTCGATTCCCGGCCGCGGCGGCCGCTTCTCTGATGGAGGCGAAAAGCAAGAACGCCCGTGTGTACGAGATTTCGGCGCACGTTAAAGATCCCCAGGTGGTCAAAATTAATCCGGAGTCCTCCACTACGGCGCGCCTCGTCGCCTGCGTTGCGTCGGCGCGTTAAACCCTAGAATCAAATCAATCAATCAAGCCTGGTTGTTGACTGCAGTAGCCTCTTCGTTGCCGTTTGTTTGCGTCCAGGTTCACTTGTTCTTTCCATGGAAGACCTGCCGAGTAGCGCCCTTCTCGGTTATTTGCCCCTCGAACCGCTCCAGGATTTTTTCTTCATAACTTGCGTGGCCATGTTTTGTTGCTAAGCCGGTCGACTCGAAACTACAAATTTTGTGCACTTGGTCTGGCATTCCATTGTCAGCAGTTTCAATCCGAAGTACCATGACTGCCTGTTCCTTTGTTATATTCCGAGTGTTTACTTGGGGGATATTTTGGATGGCGTCTGTCATTTCTAAGCACGCCCACATGACCGGCTGCCGGTTTATCCTTGCGTAAGTTTGCACTGTAGGATAGTGGGAGGGAGAAGCAGGGGCATGCACGCGCTCCTATGGGTTTCATGCCCGTACTGATGGATGGCAAGTCGGTTGTTCAGGTGACAGGTTTAAACGCGAACGTTAAGTGACCCACTGGGGCCTCTTCGGAGTCCTTAGTGGTAGAGCAGATAAGGCTTGTGTGTTACGCTGTGTTCAGACTACCGATGCAAAAGCTATACCGTGATCTATGGACGTAAAAACTGGCATGTTACACAGTTAGGGTGGCTAAGACGTGAAATGACGTCATTCATTAGAGTATTACGACAGTCGCGGCAACAGTCTGAACCCGGCCTTACATAAAGAGTAAGATGGTTACGACGCCAGAGGGACACCGGAAGTTCCATGCTTATCTGCAAGAACAAAGCGTGGATCCTTCAGAGGTTCATTCAGCTAATTAGCTTTGAAGTATGCTGCATTGGAATTTATGATAAGCGTGTTTTGTTTTGCGCACTCCGTGGACTGCGTCGAGCTTTGCAGGTCGTCCTTCTTCACAGAGTAGAAGGGCCCTAATTTTTTTAGAGTCATATCCCCTCACTCCCCTCTCCTCCTTCTCTTTCTTTCCGTCTTTCTCACGCTCCTTCAAGCGTAAAGGTATTACATTCGGTCTCAACTCTCCACTTTACAAGGTTTACATGCCCTGCTTGCCGCCAGACGACGACGACGATGGAGAAAATCCGCTGAAATTCGTAGAGATCTTTTCCGATAACAGATACGATGCGATGCGCTGACGATAAATGAAACGCGTGCTCGTGGAACACCTCGTTCTAAGCAGTTTTGCGAGGAGATGGTAACAGAAGCGCACACTCGGCTGCAGTCGGATGTACACATAGTAGAACCTTCCCGAATCAAGTACTGTCCTACAAAACACCTAAAAGAAGGCTAAAACATGCCTGCAGTGGTCCCATTTGGCACATACCGGCAGACTGTCGACTGGTGGCGGTCGCTCGTTTGCTCGCTACCAACGCTAACGCGGGAGGTGCCCGCCGCGTAAATCTGCAGCGCACACAACACCTGCTCCACGGCCTTCATGGAGCGAACGCCGCTTCAAAGTCTGCCGGTATACAACTATGCCTGCTACAGCTACCGTGAACAGCGAACCACGACACAGCAGCCGCCATCACGAACCTCACGAGTTCAACACCACCTTGCAATATCAATCCCCAGTTTCCTTCGAGTTCTCGCGTCAATCAAACTCCCCCGCTCATTGGCGCTGCGGTGTAGCGACGGAGCCCCAACCAACCATGGCATAGACTTCGCCGGTGGGGTAACGTCATCGCCACGAAGTAACTTGCATTTGATACTCCAGGAAGACACCTCAGAAACGAGCAATGAGCGAACGGAGTCCCCAGGCCACCACGAGGTCAAATGCTGCCACAGTCAAGGGGGCGTTCTGTCCGTGGAAAAAGTTGCCGCTAGTCCGAAAAATAGGAGCTGCCAAGGTGGCAAGAACTTGCCACTGCAGCCGCCTTAATACATAGTAGAAGCGCAATCGATGACCGATGACATAATTTTAAATGTCTAAAACGCGCTCGTCAATCTTCAAACACGCTAACAACACGCTAAATTGGGGAGACTACGCCTTTCGTTTGCACTTAAAGAAAGTCGGCCACGTTTGACAGTCTGGAGTCCCCTTTGCTGCAGTGAACTCCCTTTTTACTTGGTTGGGGTTTCGCTGAGCTGCACTGGGCTAAACTCAAACCACATAGGAACACCATGAAAAATCGCAGCCCCCACCGCGCCGCTTTTGAATGGTGGAGCTTTGGAAGAAGGCACGCGCCAGCTGGGGTTTTATAAAAAAATTCGGGGTTATCTACTTTACGCAATGGAGTGCACAAGGCCACGCGATTCTAAGCGGCGCTGCTCGCCGATGTTTGCACAAGTCACGCTTTTTCAACGTGAGCGGGCGCGCTGATAATTTGAAGCGTGCTCCGCTGGTTTCGCTTCAGGTTTATTGGATGGTCAACTAGTTTGGTAGCTCGAGCAGCTAGAAACTTGAAAACGAGCTATCTCGGCCCTTCGAAAATAGCGCCTGTGGACGCTGGTTTTTTAACTGCAGTGTGTGCAGCTGCCACGTTGTTCATCTAGGTCTGGCTACAATTCTAATACGGTAATAAAAACAGCGTCTTGGTCGTTTTAGGTGCGGAGTACCTTCGGACCAAACAATGTCCGTCCGCGTCCGTGTTTAAAAATCATTTAAAATCGGAAAAAATCGCACAGGCACCAGCACCGGCAAGATTCGAGCAGTGGCTGCTATACGAGACAGAGTTAGGGTGAGTCGTCTCACCCATTCCGCTACGACCGTGAGTTAGCATCCGAGAGTCAAACGGCTAACTGCCTGGCCTGTAACTGTGAGGAGTACCTTAGGACCTCCCAATGTCTGTCCGCGTCCATCCGTGCACACACCACCATCAAGCAAAAATTAAGGAAATTCGATTTGAGCCGTGAGTTGCAGTTTCATTCAGGGAATAATCAAGGTGCAACTCACGGCTCAAATGGAACGACGGTCGGAGTGCCAATGCGATGTCATTTGGAGTCCCCGAACTCCGCACCCTCGCCATCATCCACGGAGTGGAGATGCTGCCATTTTTACTATAACCTGTATTCAGGAAAACCAGAATACGGCCAATATTTAAGAGAGCCATTTAAGAGAACCATTTTGGACAACCATTTAAGAAAACTATTTAAGAGAACCGGAATACGGCGAATATTTGGGTGGGTAACTTCATAGCACAAATGCCTATCTCCCCATTCAATTAGCCTTATTTCTCACCTTCGCACTCTGCTTACAGGATCGGTAGGCGGCCCACTCTGGTGGCCGTATTCTTGGGTACAGCCGTGTTCGCGTCGGCTTCTGCTGCTTCTCCCTCGGTAGAGTGGTTCTTGGCCCTACGGTTCGTCACAGCTGTCTGCGTGGCTGGAATCCAGACAGCGGCGGCAACTATCTGTAAGTGCTGTGGGGTGAAGCGAAATAAAAAAAAATAAAGCCGCTCTTTTCAACTGTGAAAGCGCTCGGAAGTGCAGAGCAGTGATTCACCATAATGGGCTGCGATGGCGTTATCCGCTCACTACTACTTTGGAAGCTGTGACCTTTCTCTGGTGATTAAATTGCTCCCTAAATTTTCAGAGCTGCATCCAATAGGCGAATTTTCAGAGAACCACTGGGCGCATGATCGCCTAAAGGTGCGACTAAAAAGCTTAGTGGCAGTTACTAACGGCGAAAATCATTTCGCTGCATAAACGTTTTCGCAGTTCGTGCGCGCCCCGACACTCACCCAGATTGTATACTGGCTGTTGAACACTGAGCGACCGCAAGACGACAGAACCTTGCTGAAACAGTGAACTCTGCGGTTTACATGACTTCTATCACAATCTCGTGTTCATTGATTCTGGGTAGTCACTAGCTTACACAGACGGCTCACCAAAACAACGAATTGTCATAGCAGCATCAGTTGCAGTGCTTCAGAATAAAAAGCTGTGCTTATTAGTTAAAGGGATGTTATGGTGTGCAGGCCTAGGGTGATCAATGTTACATCCCGTTTGGTGCTATTTTGGCTGTTTCACTTGCTCGTTGTGAGATTTGCTAAAACGTAGAGCACTATTGAACAAGGACGACAGCAAAATGACGAATACAAGCGTTTACACGCAACTAGTTTTATTGCAGGCATCATTTTTCCCGAGCATACGCACAAGAACACCATGACAAAACACTGGTAAGATAACTGCATTGAACTACCAGATTGCAAAAATTGAAAATCACACGCATTAATGCCGATGTCTCACTGACGCATGGTCCCCTTTCTACTTGATGTGAAAGGCTTATAAAAGCTCCCTGGCCATTGTGTTTTCACTTTTGCCCAGAATAGTATTCTTCTCGAAGGTCTTCATTTCAACCACGAAGGACTGAATGGCCTGCACTGATCACATTGCGCTGTAAATGCGCGCCCGTATTTCTGTCCAGTGACGAATTGTGCTCGCGGGGCCTATCATTGACACATCTGCCAGTATGGCGTCATGAAGGACCCCGCTAGGACCTCGCGCTAGAGCTTCGTACGGAGCGACAACATCGGATGCGGAACGTCGATGAGAGACATTTTAGTTGAGCGGAAAGAAACGAGAACACGCACATAGGGAATGAACAAGGGAAAAGGCACCCGGAGGCATTAAAAGTGTACACAGTCACGTGAGACTCAGATAGTGTTCGCTGATCGACAGCACAGTCAAAGCAGGGATGGTCTCCCCACGTTGTCAGTCCGGCGTCAGTCGCACTATCCAGCCATGTCGGTGACGGGAGGTCAATCGACACGCGTAGAGCGCTTGTACTTGGTGTGGCGCCTCGGGCCTACGCCGCGAGGAGGGACCGCTAACCCGTGGACGGTGCCCTGGGGTCACTTGACGATGTGCGGACTGGTGCGCTTGTCGAATAGCACACGCCCCACGTCAGGCCTCATGTGCTTGGCGCAGATCCATGTATCCGCTCGAGACTACGTCGCAAACCAGCTCGAGACCAAGAACGGGGTGGCCAGGGCTTCCCGGAACACCTCTAAAGGAGCCACCAGAACGGACCCGGGACTCAGGAAAGGTGAAGTTCTGTCAGTGAGGATTCATGAGCCTGGCACACCTCGAAAAAAAACCCGCCTTGACGTGATTCCAGCCACCAAAAAAAAAGCCGGAGCGCATTCCGTTGTCTTTTCTTCCTCTTTCTCCGTAGAGTCACACACCTCGCGCTTATTCGCTGGTGTTCAACCCAACACCACCACGCTCCGGCACAGTGCATCACCACAATAGGCCTCCTCGCATGAAAGCGGAATCTGGTACACCACTCCTACGCCACAGGGCACAAATCGGTTAGCGCGCTCCTTTTCACACTTTTTTCTTTTTTGTTTGCCAGAAATTTGCACACGTAGGCGACCAAGTTTGCGTTGAGCAGAAACCACCACAGGCACTTTGTGCCTTTTTGCCACCCTTTTCAGGTTGTGCGTGACCCTAAGCATATAGGGTAGGACAACTGGCTTCGCGTCAGGCGGTTTTGGCAGGTTTTGGCGAGCTTGGCCTTTGAATTTTCTCACCAAAGGTTTGGAAACACCAACAAAAACAGAGCTCGGATAGCCGACCGACAGAAGTTTGTGTAGCTGAAAGTGAAAACTCTCAGTCATTCTATAAACGCACGACTTCTTCAGTGCAGATTCGAGAAGACCCAATGAGCATTTATACTGGCTTTGACAATGGAATATTATCTAAAAGTTGCAAGGAGTTACGGCTAAGGCAACTCATGCGGAAATGCAAGACCCTTCTCTAGCTGAAAAAAATTCTGTAAAGTTAGTTTGGCGGACTCAGTGTAGTTATTCGACACATGTTTCTTTAGAACAACTAAAAAATCGTCCACATGTCTACAAACACGCAGAACATTCTCACATTCTCATTGTCAAAGTTTAAAAGCAAGTCCCGATAAACACTAGCAAGAAAAATATCGTACAAAAGTGGCGCTACACAGGAACCGATACAAATGCTTTGTTTGTGGTTATACATACGCCCTGCAAAAGAAACGTATGTCGCATCCAAATAAAACTCTTACAAGCTCATCAAGCTGTTCAGACTTACCATATGTATTCTGGAAGTTTATCACACCATTCGCGTCAATACACTGCCTGACAGAGTGGAAAAGCACCGCATGAGGCAGTGAATAAATCAAATCCTCAGCCTAAATCGAAAAGGGATACCCTACCGAGCTGTCATTTTTAATAAAACCAATTCCTTTTTGGGAGCTCTTACTGAGAAATGGGTAATCGATGATAAGGTGATCTCGACGCTTTTGTACAAACGTGCTAATATGTGACTGCCGGCATCCGCGCTCGCTTACAATACACCAAAAAGACCTCAAGTCCATGTGGGGTTTTGCCGTGAAAAACACTCAAGAAACTACTCTTTCTAGTAGACGCAGCGTATGCTAACTCGGACAAATCAAGCTCACGACACATTTCCGGACCTCTTCCTTTTGATATTTGGGTACTTGCCTTCACAGGTTTGAAGTTCTTTTCCACCGCTTGCGTTGCCTTCTCATTGAAAACTCCAGAAGTCACCGCGACAAAACCACCCTCCTTGTCCCTCAGAAGAAGTCGTAGCCCGTTGTCGTTAAAGTATCGCACCACGTATTTTGTCTTCAAAGGTGTACACTGACGTTGCTGCTTCTGTACAGTCCTGCAGAGACTGTCAACACCGTCTCAAAGAGACAGTTCCCGGTCTTCAACATCTGCTTTATCTGCAATCTGTCTATTGAAGGAGAGCAACTTGTGGGCGGGATCTTAGGTTTTTGAGTGAGCTTCTACCCTGTTCCTAGGACAGACACGATGTCTCCTGGAAGCTGGACTTGCTCAGTTGTCACAAATACTACCTCGCAAACTCGCGGCTTTTTTGTGCTTACTTGGAGTCCCGTCAGCGTGAGTTTCCACAATAACTCGGTGGCTTCAGAAGCTTGCCGGCGAAGGGACTGTAACACCCACTGAGCGGTCCAGTCCTGATGCTGACTGTACGTGATAACGCGTAACCAGTCATAAGACGGGCGGACTGGGTACCCGAACCGTGACCTGAAGATTCTGATGAGGCGCTTTACGTGACCATGCGAAGGCTTGACGTACCGAAACAAGGCACATATATCGGGGCACAATTCCTTTGCGAAGGCAGAACGAAAGGTAGCGGGAAGGGCATGACGAGTAGGCAATAAGACTTACTATCACAGAAACGTTTGGGGGACACGATGCTCAAAACAAAACAGGGCCCATTGTAGAGGAAAGGTACTTTAGTAGAATATACTGTTCGGCAAGTTGTTGCATATTTAGTAAACCTTAGAGCAGAAAGACGACAAACACAGGCGCTCACTTGAAACTTGTGTCGTGAGCATGAGTTGCCAAAGTTAGCAAAAGCTTATTCTACCGCAAAGGTAATTTCTTGACTGTGTTTTTCACTGCAAAATCCCATAAGTACTTGATTCCTGTTCGGTGTACTGTAGGTGAGCAGGGATCCTAACAGTAATGTTTCGTTCTCCTTCAATTCGCCTCCTTGCGAGGTGGGCGTTGGTGACCCTTGGAGTTCCTGCCAGCCATTCACTGCGGTCCGTGTATGTGATGAAGGCGACGACCCGTAGAGACTAAACGAAACTTGTATTTACACTTAACTTTGAGAGGATACTTTGAGGCCGTTGGTTGCTATGTGCCCGCGGCACCCCGTCGAGACGAGCCACGACTCAACCCGGTCTGCCCGAACCGCGCACACTTGCAATCCAAGAAACCTCGTATTAGTGGAGGAGGGCGCGCTCGCCCCGACCATGCTCCCCACGCACCTGCCTGTTGCGGTCCCCGTGTGCAAGCGCACGCAACAATACACGTCCCCTCAACCTACCGCGTGCTTCACCCGGCTGCGCATTGCAGCCGTCGCGCGCAACTTTGCTAAACAAAGCACGGTCATCCACCCGGCAGCCGCCTGTTGCGGACAATACACGCCGCCTCAATCTGGCTTCGACACGCCTGCGCATTGCCGCCGCCGCGTGCAATTTCGCTCAACAAAGCGCGGTCACCCTCCCAGCAGCTCCCGCGATTGCCCCCCATTTGCACTCAGGGCCGAAACACGGTACACAAGAGGGGCCCTCTACCCCCGTGAAGCCGTTGCTCCGTTGCCTGGCTGGTCATGTAATCATGACAATAATGACGGGACCACCCGGCCCTTACACTGGCCGTCACATTTTAGCAGGTTTTTACGAAAGCATCTAGATCATCGTATCATCGATAACCCATTTCTCACTAAGAGCTCAAAAGAAGTAATAGATTTTATTAAAAAGACACTCGGTGTAGTATGCCTTTTCGGTTGATGTTGAGTATTTGTTTTATTCAGTGCCTTATGCGGAGCTTTTCGCCTCTGTCAGGTAGTGCATCGATTCAAATGGTTTGATAAGCTTCCATAGTAGATGTGGTATGTCTGTGAACAGCTTTATGACCTTGTTAGAGTTTTACATAGATGCCACATACGTTTCTTTCGAAGGGCGTATCATTTATATCGGTTCCTCTGTCGCACCAGTTTTGTGCAATATTTTTCTTGCCAGTGTTGATCGCGACTTGCATTTAAAACGTGACAATGAGAATGTTCTGGGTGTTTTTAGATATGTGGACGATTTTTCAGTTGTTTAAAAGAAACATGCTTCGCCTAACTACACTCAGTTCACCAAACTAACCTCACAGAATTTTTAGTCAGCTCAGGAAGGATCTTTAATTTACGCAAGAATGCCCTTGCCAGAAATCCTTGCAACCTTTAGATAGCAATTTTCGGTTTTCATCCGACCACGTTTGTTGGATTTATTGCCGACGTGCCCACAACCAGATTCTACCATATGCTTCTGCCAACCAAAGCCAGTTAAAGAGCCATAGTGTCTGCGGTTCTCGAATCCGCACTTAAGAAGTCGTGTGTTTATACAATGACGTCGGTCGGCTACACGAGCTCTATTTTTCGTTGGTGTTTCCAAAGCTTTGCTCAGAAAATCGAAAGGCCGAGCTCACCAAAAGATGCCAAAACAGCCTGAGGCGAAGCCAGTTGCCGTACCCCTATGCAGAGGCTCACGCACAACCTGAAGAAGGTGGCAGAAAGGCACAAAGTGCCTGTGGTGTTTTCCTTTCTACACAAATTGGCCGCCTCTGTGGGCAAATATATGGCAAAGAAAAAGAAGCAAAGAAGTGGAAAAGAAGCACGCTAAGTGATTTGTGCCCTCTGACGTGGGAGTGTTGTACGAGATACCGCCTTCATGTGGGGAGGCCTATATCGGCCAGATGGGCAGATGTGTCAATGATGGGCCCGCGAGCAGCATTTGCCTCTAGGCAAACATACGGGCACGCATTTACAGCTGTGTTGGATGAGTGCAGGCCATTCTGTCCTTTGCAGTCGAAATTCAGACCTAGCTAGATAAAATTACTATTCTGGCAAAAGGTAAAACACAATGGCCAGGGAGCTTTTAGAAGCCTTTCACATCAAGAAGGAAGAAGGTACCAGTGTGTTAGTGAGACATCGGTACTATTGCGCGCGAGTGAATTTCAATTTTTGGAAGCTGCGCCTTCATTGCAGTTATCTTACCAGTGTTTTTAAATCAAAGCTTTTACGTCTATCCCCCAAGGGTTCTTTCACGACTGTTGGTGTCAACAAAAAACTCCTGCGAACAAATAAAAGACTTGGACTGGCACCAGTAGGAATGAAACCTGCAAATAATAGAGTGAGCGGGAGCCCGTTGTCTTGCCTATTAAGAGCCCACGTGAAGTCGGGAAGACAGGTGGTGCACTCACAAGCACATCTACCGGGTTTACCTCCTGCATTCTCACTGAACGCCACTTCGATAGCTTCACGCTGACCATCTCGCGCACTCTGTGCTCCACCCACGGCATGTCTAGCGGCCCTTTGCGGGCCTTGCGCACGTGCAAGTGGTTGCAAACATTAAAGGAAGCTCACACCAACACTTGACATCTCACTTCTAGTACGTCAATGTGCTAAGGCCTGTGGCCTTCCAGTGTTCACGTAAAAAATCCCAGCTCCTTGTCGTCCACCCTCAGGCCAAACGTCAAATCAAGGAAAACATTCAAATGATGCTTGATCGCCAACTACAAGCCCCAGCATCAAGATCCGGGGATTACATCTCAGGCTCACACCAAGAGTGACGTATCTTTGCCGGGCCTCAAACACAGCATCAATCAAATCATTAACATGATCAGGCGAGTTGCCACCAAGAGGCGAGGCGTCGAAGGAATCCGATACCTGCCTATAATTCAAGCTTTTTGTCCTCTCGAGAATCACTTACGTCAACCTCGAGCCTTCTTGTCGGTCAGGAGGACATAAGATGCTTTATTAATGATTAGACAGGCGGTTGAGCAGCCATTTGTCTTCCCTTGAATGCGTCCACAGAGAGCCGGGTGGGCATGGGGCTCCACAACACGGTGGAAGAGCTGTTAGAGGGCCATCTTTCTAACCAGAAGCTCCGAATGAGCACGCCTGCGGCGGGTCGCCGCATCTTTCACCACATTGGCTGGGCAACACAGAATGTCACTCCGCTTCATGTACTCCCGGACTCTTGGTCACAAGACGTAAAGATGGTACCTTCGCTTAGAAATATGAACCCCTCACAAGACGAGGGCTTCTGCCAAGCACGGTCTCAAGACCGCTCAACACCACCCTCGGTGGGGATGAAGCAGTTATCTACACAAGACGTCTTCCAACTCGAGGGCAGCAGTATGCCATCATCGTGGCTACCTCCAAAACCAACTTCCTTGCCTCACTCAAGACTGAAGACATGACGGCAGCAGAAGAGGCAGCCATCACCTTGGCTCTCACTCAACCAGGGATTGGGAAGGTAGTCACCGATTCCCAACAAGCCTACTGGAATTACCATTGGGTTGGGTGTCCCGACCTGCACTGCGTGTGCTAAAAACCACTATCCAAATGGCTCCATTCACCTCACCTGGACACCCGCTGAAGCTTCCATGGAGGGCAACGAATACCAACGAATACCAACAAGCTTGCAATTTTACCCCCCGTGCTACGGAGCTGCACGAGAAGTCACCCGGTTGTCTCGTTCAGGGACATAACCCAGCATTATCGCCTTCACAGACAATCCCTATTTCGGCTTACCCTGACCTTTCCAGAAAAAAACAAACTACCCTACGGCTCATACAATCAGGCTCCTTCCCACACCCGACGCGTCTTCACTTAATGCACCCGAATCGCTACGACGCTGAATGCAAAATTCGCTCAGAAGTTGGAACACTCCGACACATAATTGGTGGTGTGCGACTTTAGCCCTCAGTACCCTCCTCTCTTTCCGTCAACTACTGAACAAGAGCGGTGGAAGATGCTGTTGTCCAGCCCCTCTCTACCTACCCAGCTTCAGCTGCTGCACAGAGCACAGGCGGCACGGACTGCATATGAGCTCCAGTGATGAAGGAACCACTCCCCTGGGCCGCACTCTGGGCCGTTCAGAAATCTGAATAGAAGTTTTTCCTCCTCCTGCCTCTCCTCCCCCTTCTCCCTCTCCTTCATCATCATCATCATTCTTCTTCTTTTTGTTCTTCTTCTTCTTCCTCCTCCTCCTGTGACTCTGCCGCCGATTTTGTTGCCTTCGTCCGCGACGGCAGGCCGAGACGAAGAAGTGACATTGTCTAACACCGGGTTTGAGCTTCCTTTAATTTTATAAAAAAAGGGTTTCCGCTCATGTTCTACACAAATACAACTCAACCAACCACCGTTCATGCATCATGCATTGATTTAACCTTACCAAGAATATCCAAGAATAAATGCTGTGCTTACGTGCATTTCACTTCTCTCTGGTTTCACTATTTGTAGAGCGACGTGAGTGAATTTAAGTGACGTCGCATGGATTATCGTTTTGGGTGCCGCTTACAGCTTTGCTTTTCAACCACATTCACAGGGTGGCTTGGCGCGAATTTTTGTGGTGTTCTTGTGCGCTTGCTCCGGGAAATTTTTGTGTGTGCATAATAGACGATGCCTCCAATAAAACTAGTTTCCAGTGAGCGCTTTAGTTTGTCCGTCTTTCGGTCGTGCTTGTTCAATAGCGGTCTCAGATTTACCAAATATGCACCAACTTTCCCAACAGTGTGTTCTACCACGTTGTCAGAATTCTACTTTCAGTAAACCTCTCGCGCTTTTCCATTTTAAGCACTTAATGTTGAAACCAGGCTAAACGTAAGTTATTGCCTATTGACGTCATAGTGTTACAACCATAAAAATTTGAAATAATGGGATATTGTTTTCATGGTGCGTGGTTGTGACGTGCGAAAACTGAAGCCTGTCTTCCTCCCGCGCACAATGTTACGAAATTGTTTACTGTGTACCAAAGATACACTTCGCGGAGTATGCTAATATTCCTCATAATCGACAGCTTGAGCTTTTGCAATAACAGACAGCACCCACCAATAATAGTACCCACCAATTGGTGGCACAGTACTATTGTATGGTTTTATACGTCTTTTCAACAAACTTTTTCAGCTACCCCATTCGCGCTTATAGTTGTAAATCGCCGAGTTCGAAAATACAATTGAAAATTATTTATTTACTCCATTGCCTTGCTGCATTTTAGTAATGAATTGTTTTTCATGCAGAAAACAGCTGTCATGTGAAACCTACTGTTTTGGGTCCGGGCTCGGAGTCCTGACTGTTTCTCTGCTTTCGTTCTTGCTAACACTATTGTTTTGCATGTTCTGACTCCTGGCGCCTGCAACGGTACGTCCCGGTACAGTCGTGGAGGTACTGGAATCACGCTACCGCACGGGCCTGAATTAGGATTTTGTCTCCGGCTTCGCCATCGCATCGGTGTGCCTCCCTGCGGTCGCATACGCAATTGACAACTGGAAGTGGCTACAGGTTGCCAACGGCTTCACTGCTTTGGCATGCCTCCCTCTTATGATGTGGGTATACTGACTACTGTGGTAGATAGCAACAGACATTCTTCTGCTGCACGCAAGCAATCCTCGGGTGTTATTATATGCCGCATACAGAAATATCATTTAACGTTATATTCCGCCCGTGGTGGCCACTTTTCATATTGAGGTAAAAAGCAAAAACGCCTGTTTGTCGAGATTCCAGGCGTATGTTGACCATCAGCCAGGTGGTCGAACTTAGTACGAACCACCCGGCTACTGCCTTGTAGCTCGAGCGTACCATCGCCACTTTCCACAAATTTGAATTTGAATACTGCAGAATCTCCTTCGCAATCTTCTCAAGAATCTTCTAAAAGCACGACGATTGCTATCACCAATTTATCTATACAGAAACGACAAGTTTTTAATGTGAATCACTTGTATGTCCCGAATCATGGATAAGTAATGTTTTTGGAGAAGTGCTGCTGCTGGAACGTCAAAATTTCAAAACGCAGAATTAGCTTTGGTCACTTTAAATCGGCGTTCAGAGGCTGGTTTCATACAGCAGGGTAGCTAGCCAACGCATTTCCGCAAACATTACTTTCGGTTGGGTACATAAATTTTCTTAGCAGCGCCACGGAGCTTCCGCCAGTCTTATCAGGTGTTTTAACAGAATCAGGCGTTCAAGCCTTGTTATGTATGCCTCACCGTTCAATCTGTTTACTTTTGGTCCCATGCGTTACAGGGAGAAGAGTAATTTTGGTATCCATAAAAACAACTACTATCATAGAACAAAGGAAATTACAAAAAGTGTTCGCACACCAGGGATGTGAAATGAGCTGCAATCAGGTGATGGTGACAATGAAGCAGGGAAGGTGGTTCCATTCGGAGCTGGTTTGGGGACGAAGGAGTAATAATGCACAGCTGTCTTGAAATATTTAGAGGAAAACTCCACTGATGTCATTTTCGTAAAGAGTACACCAGCTAGATGGCCGGCATTCTGTGGAGCTGATCGCTGCTACACATCACCTTAACTGAAAGTACTCCTGTTCCACAGGAATTGCTAGTGCGGATACCAGTGCCGCACGAAATTGCGGAATTACCAGTGCCGCGCGAATACCATCCCGATTCGAAGCGCTACATGCAGTCTGTTAAATGCCGCGCTAGTGGAGGCATTCAGCACTCTACGTTCGTAACTAAGAAAACAGTAGCTAGGCAAGCGGTGAACAACGAGAAGTGTGGATTTGCCTACTAGCACCTATTTAAAATTTTTCGCATTGTCACCAGCCACAGTGGCGCATTGGCTAAGGCGTTGTGCTGCTGAGCAAGATCGGTTTGGACTACGTGCACAGCCAACTTTATTAACAGCGGAGCTGTCGTAGCGGGCAGTAACGCGTGGCGCGTAAAGCGTAACGCGCACCGCTTTGAAAAAACGCCGAGCGCTCGTCAGCGCGTGACTCGCGGCGACCACCAAGCGTTCTACGCTCACGCAGTGGCTTTAGAAAAAAATAAAATGCTGGGGGAAACCCGGAGCAGCGCCTCGCGTTCCCTGGCAAAAGACAACACCACAGATGGCGGCACCCCTGCTTCGCAAAACCTCGACGGACTAAGGAGCTCTGCGCACGCGTTGTGCACGTACGCGCCGCAGCTGCTGACCGCGCACCTAATGCTTGTCATGAGAAACACGACGATATCGGTACGATCACTCCTACTTGCACAGTGGAAAGCGACGACGGAACATGTAAAAAAACAATTTTCAACTTGTACAGACGCGTGGTGACGTAAAATTTAGTGCTCACGTAGAATGAAATCATGCAGCTTCGCTATGGTTCAAGCCCTCAATGATTTAGTGCCAGCTTCGCCAGTTTTTTCTAATGAACAGAAACACTAAAATGCCTTGTGTTCGTACTTGGACGCATTTGTGATACCCCAAGGTGGTTAAAATTTTTATACCAATTATAATTTCATTTTATTTACACAGCATCGGTGATTATTCAGCAGCTGTTTCTCTATCCCGCTAGTGATAGCCCGCTATAATTTCAGTGCGTCAATCTTTTGTCGGAAAGTCTCCCTTATTTCTAAATGCTCGCGCATTTGCGATTTTCATTCCTTGCCGTTCTAGCTGTTGCCGATAAAAAAACAAGAGATGGAATAGTATAGAGCGGGGAGAAACTTGTAAAAATTGCTAAATGATTTGTGTGTTACATGCAGAACGGACTGCGGAGAGCGGACTACGTCTCTGATAAAAAGTGCGTTCCCCGAGAGAATCCCCGAGAGAATCAGCGAGAGAGAATCCCCGATTCCCCGAGAGAATCGGAATCCCCGTTCAGACACGACGGATTATTCAAAAATCGAAGTAGCGAATCGTGCGGAACAAGGAAACAACGACAACACCCCGGGAGAGTCAAAGGTGAAGAATACCCGAGCAAAATCAACCTAGTTTCTGTGAATCCGACAAAAGAGGTATTTTCGAGAGAATCCGAATGAGGAATTGTAGACGAGAGAATGCACGAAAAACCCCGAGAGAGAATCCGGACAGCGCCCAGAGGGCGACACGGAGCCCGCGACACCCAGCGCCCCCCCCGAGTCCCCGCAAGCCGAGTCGGGGGCCCCTTTTTGAGATTAAGAAGTCGCCCCTTTTGGCTTCGAAGTAAGAGATTGAGAATCCCCGAGGGATTTATTCGGTTATTTAGAAGGCAGACACGACGGAGCCTTGACTTACATGTTTCGTAAAAAAAAACGTATTTATATTGTTCAGTCCACAAAAGAAGGCTTTGCCTGCAATTATATCATCGCAATGTTTCCGCGCGGGGTATTCCATCCTTGAGTGCACTTGCATGCGACTGCAGAACTTCTAACTGGACCACACGGGAGTTACATATAGGTCTTTTCGAATGTGATGCTCCATACGTACAGTATGAAACACGTTTGTTGGGGTATAGCGAGTGCGGACGTTAATAAGTGGCCCGCTTCGCCGAGAACCTTCGGGCTTCCAGTTGTAGCCCGCGTTAGTTGCATATATGTAAACACGCCCCCCAAAAAGAATCTCAACGAGAAGCTATCACAAGAAATTCCTTTGGGCAGGGATGGGATGGACGGGGACAAAACATCTAATAGGCGTATCGGAATAAATTACGGAATATTCATATTCGGGCATTTTTTTTCTCTCCATGCCAACGGGTTTGGCAGGAGACCTCCGTTAGAAACGAATAGTAGCGCTTTTATTACCGTCAACACTTTGCAACAAAAGTCACGGGAGAAAAAATTTCGTTCCCTGAGTACACCCCTCACTGGTCCGGAGTGACCGCAATCACAACGGATGGGATAAATAAATTTGTCCTCCTGCTCCTCCTCCTCCTCCCCGAACGCGAAATTTTTTTTTCTGTGTACATATTGTTCCACCTTTGATTGCGGCACCTCTTAGCTCTATTTTGCTTTTCTTTTAATTGGCTTAGACAACAATTTCCTTCATTGTTTCTTTTGCAAGAAGAGGCGGTGATTTTATGCTATCCGAATGCTCGCGAAACATTTGGGAACATTAACGCCTATAAGTGTCCGCGCCCCATATGTGGTTATATGTATTTAATTCGGCGGTATAAGCACGTGGAATATTAGATGAAGCAGAGTAGAACCGCTGGGTGATAAACTACAATGCTATACCTGTGCTTGGGGGCCCTCTTTGTTACCAAATTCAGAGCGCACTTATGTGTATTGACCGCCTGCTAACCAGCCTACTAACAAGCTGATCGTACACCACGGCAGCATGTAATCCGCTCGCTTAATGTGGGCCTTTCAAGATTCAGTAACCATGCTCGGTATCTGCGAAAAAAAAACACAGAGAAACAATCCACGGGAGAATGCAAGCCTTGAACACATGTTTCCTTCAGTTGTGCTAGCCTACGGCTCGGCAGCGAGGCGACAGCATTTTATCAGTGTGCACCCGTTTTATTTGGAGGCTTCCCCCGACCGCATAACATTTTACATGACTTTTGCACTATCTAGTACATATACGCGCAAATAACGTTATAACAAACGTTTTTTGCTAAGTTGCGTTCACTGGCGCTGAAGGCGGACCGACCCAGAGTTGCGCGTGCGCGACGGCGCTGCGCGGCGCGCGGCAAACTTCGCTGTCCGGAGCCTATAAGTTGTCATGCGCGCTTGAGAAAAAACAAAATAAACAAACATGGGCGCAGCCTTGTTTGAGAAACAGCGTGGCTAGACAGAAATACGGTTTCACCAAATTTGGCAGGAAAAGGAAAAAAGCGACTTAGGGAGGTAGCAATTACCCAACTGAAGGAAACGAGGAAGACTTTGCAAAATGAAAGAAAGTAAAAGAAAAAAAAACAAGGGAAAAGAAGACAACCAAGAAAGTGGAGAAATGACGACGCCAACATACATAGATTACGAGGACGGGAACAGTGAGGCAACTCCATCGTGCTTCGACAGCCCAAGCAAGAACAACGGAGGGCATCAGATGGAGAAGATGGGGGGACAGAAGACCAACTGCTCGAAATACAACGTCAACAAAATGAATGAGCTGTCTCACTGTGCTACGGCCACGGCCTAAGGGAAGCAGAACCAGATTGGTGGACAAAACATGGCAGAGGACTACCCACCCTTGGATAACCCAGGAGAGGGTGAAGAGGCTTCCACTCTGAGGGAACGACTTCAAGAAGTAGAAATGAGAGTCATAAAAAATTTATTGGTCTTTGAGTCCAATGCAACAAAAACACCAGAATGGCATCTTTAACAGATTCGTTATTAGAGGACTTCCTCAGCATGAGAAAGGTGTGTCTAGACATGGTGGATAACTGTCGCCTTCGAGGCAAAGTGGAAGGACTTACTGAGGCACTGGCAGCACAAGGTCAAAGACACACTGTGGACTACAGCAAGGCATTACAGAAGTCCCCCACAGTTGAATATTTTGAAACAGCGAAAACGACAGAAGAGCAACCCACAGGAGCACTTATTATAACTGCAGCCAACCTAAAACCAGCTGCACTAGAAAACGTGATTAAAAAAAACGTCGACCCTTGCTAGCTTGGTCTCAGGAATGTCAAGCTCCGCCAGAGCAAGGAAGGAGTGATTGTGTCCTCTACATCCTCAGAAGGGCTCAAACGACTTGAAGAGCACATAACCGAGGACAGAAACTTAAGAGACGTAGCAGTAAGAAAGCCACGGGTGCAACTACCGGAATTCAAGATCGTCGGCATCGAGGATAACATCGGAGACGAAGAAATCGACGAAATGATAGTGGGACAAAACAACATCAATGCTGGAAAAGAAGACATTGAACTCATGAAGACGTGGAAGGGAAAATCCGGAAAAACAGCGGTCATCAAAACTGGGAAGAAAGCATACGAGCAAATGAAAGAAAGGAAGCATCTCTACGTCGGTTGGACACGCTGTCTGGTCTTCGAAAATACGTTTGTACCAAGTGTGTGAAGTGTTCATGGATCAGACACACGGAAATCCACTGCCCGGCCGACAAGGCAGAGTTTCGTTGTGTGCGGTGTGCAAGGAGTCACTACTATAAACACTGCAACGCAGCAGAAGAGTGTTGTGCCTCCTGCATTGAGCTGCCGGACGTGACCGAAGAGGACGCCTACCATAACATGATGTCTTTTCAGTGCCCGGTGTACCTCCAGAAGAAGAAAGAGACTCTTCAGCGCATTCTGGTTCAAATAGAGCTCCCCTAGCGAAGAAACGACTAGACCTAGCCGCGAAACCCACCTCAAGTCCTCATATTCACCCGTGATCACACCTAACTACAGGAATAACCTACCTACTTTGCAGTACTTGGAAATTTCCGTTTTGCCACAAAGTGATCCTTCCAAACTTGGTTTCCTAGGATATTCCAACTGTTTTTTAGGTATAACTGTCGCCGAAGTGCTTCCTTTAATACGTTTAGTGCCTGAGTCCAAAATCAATTCCCTGCAACAAGTAAGTAACGGCGTGCGAATTTCGAGCTAAGCATCTGATTCCACAATCTGGTATGACAAGCTCAAAAGAAATCGGTAATTATTACGACATTAAGAGTTTCAACGCAGAATTTTCAAATCATAACTCGTTTTCTGGTATGCATATCAATATGAGAAGTCTCAGAAATAAGATAAATGAACTGGATATGTTATTACACTCAGTTACACGTAAATTAGACATCTTATTTCTTACTGAAACTTCGTTGACTGGGAGTGACCCAATACCACTGCTAGACGGGTACCATTCAATGCACCTGAGAAGGGAAAAGAAAAGAGGCGGAGGAGTCAGTGTATATACATAAAGGACACCATTAGTTTCATGGGTATTGAAGAATTTTCGGATATTACCGGTGATTTCGAATGCTTGGCTTTTCACGTACGGAAAATGACTATGTGTGTAATCTATAGACGTCCTGCAGGTAACAAAAGAACATTTTACACCTTCTTGGAGTGGTTATT
Source organism: Haemaphysalis longicornis (assembly GCA_013339765.2). Classification (NCBI taxonomy): domain Eukaryota; kingdom Metazoa; phylum Arthropoda; class Arachnida; order Ixodida; family Ixodidae; genus Haemaphysalis; species Haemaphysalis longicornis. The sequence goes on along the minus strand of JABSTR010003789.1, from coordinate 7,166 downwards.
GACATATGCTTGTTCGCGCAATGAATCGTGCACTATATGGGTGATTTGGACATCGATATAACCTTGGAAGAAGGAGCGTCTCTTGAACTGAAAACCTTGTTATCTTGTCATGGTTTTGTTAATCACATAATGCTACCAACTAGAATTGACACTAACAGTGCAAACACTTTTGGATGTCTGTATATCGAATTTTTGTGATTGTGATATACCGACAGGAGTTCTGACTGTGGATATCAGTGGTCATTTTCCAGTTTTCTTCTTTATCGAGACTCATTCTGTTATAGATAATCTATCACCTCAACCGCGCTTTTCCCGTAAGATCAACAATCGCACAATCTAACATTTCCGAGAACTAGTGGAATCGTTAGATTGGGAAATCGTCTATCGGGAGAGTGATGCGAATGTCGCTTGTACTGTTTTTCTGCAGTCCATAGGAGAATGCTATGATGCAGCCTTTCCTCTACAACCTGCAAGTAAAAGAACCAAAAAGTGCGAAAACCCTGGGTGGATCCAGATCTGTATAAACGCATAAAAAAGGCTATGTTACACAACTTTATAAAAACGAAGGATCCCGAAATACGCAAGGCGTACAAAAAGTTTAGAAACAAGCTACAGAGCGATTTAAAGAGAGCGAAAAGCAAATATTACGAACGGCTTTTTTTCCACATACGACGCCAGCCTAAGAACGTCTGGAACACTGTTCACAAAATAACGAGTAGAAAAACAATAACACAGCCCCAATTCACGCATTTAAATAGAGAGCTGGTACAGAGCCTTCAGCTAGCCAACTGTATGAATACTCATTTTATTGATGCTGGTGCGCACCCAACACACACTGATAACGGCGGCCGCGGCGCGACTGGCATTCCACGATTGTCCAGCTCTATCTTTTTTGAAACTACGAACGATACCGAAGTACGGGACCTTATCGCAAAAATAATTATACAGCGGCAGGAGTTGATGGGTTTTTATCGAGTGTGATTAGGCGCGTGGCACTAGAACTAAGTGACGTGTTAGCCTAGATTATTAATCTATGTCTGTCCACCGCTGTTTTTGCTGAGGAACTTAAAGGTACTAGAGTGACGCCGATTTATAAAGGGGGAGCACACGACAATGTATCAAATTACAGACCAATATCTGTCCTGACAGTTTTTTCCAAGGTATTTGAGAGAGTGAACTATAATAGACTATCAACTTTCTTTCTTAAACCCAATGTAATTTCCAAGTATCAATATGGTTTCCAAAATTCTTAACCATTAGAGCAAGCATTACTGTACCGAAAAGATAAATAATTGCAAACATTGAAAACAAGCAGTTCACAATTGGACTCTTTTTATACCTTAAAAAAGCGTTTGATTCGATAGATCATAATATTTTGCTAAATAAATTGGAGAGGTATGGAATACGTGGCGTGGCAGGTAACCTTTTAAAAAGCTATTTGACTCAAAGAAAGCAGTTTGTTCAACTAAACTCCTTCGCATCAGACACATTAGAGCTAAAACAAGGTGTCCCGCAAGGCTCCAAGTTAGGCCCGTTAGTGTTTATAGTATATGTAAATGACGTCATAAATATAGAAGGCCCGCAAGTACTTGTAATGTATGCGGATGACACTAACGTTTTCTTTACATATGATAATAGAATTAAACTTCACTCAACGGTAAATGTTTACTTGTAGCAATTATCAAATCGGTTATTAGATAATAAAAAAATGCAAATTAACGCTAGAAAGACAACATATATGATATTTAGGCCGTACAATAAAACTGTCGAGAAAGAAATCCCCATTATATTCAAAAGAACCAAGTTAAACCTAGTGACAGAACAGAAGTTCTTAGGTGTTTGGTTTCAAGAACAACTTTCGTGGAATACGCATATTGCTCACCTGTCCTCCGAACTCTCTAAAAGTATAAGCCTCATATATAGAATCGGCCATTTGATACCACTATGGTTGAAACAAACTTATACAATGCTCTTATTTATTGGAAACTATGCTACGGAGTTTGGTGTGGGGGACCACAACTAAAACTAATTAAAACAGGCTCATTGTATTGCAAAAAAGAATTTTGCGCATATATTTAGATTATCGTGGCTGTTACGAAGATTTGAGGACAAGTCCTTTATTTACTGAATATTCAATGCTTCGAGCTGACCAAATCTATTACATGAAGGTTCTGCACACCATTTGAAAGTTAAGGACCCACAATCAAGTTAACAATAAATTTTCTGGCTACCATCTCAGGCATACAATACGGCACACTCCAAAAGTAAGAACGAACTATGGTGAGCAATCTTTCCTGTACCAGTCAACTGAAATATTAGATAAATTAGGAGAAAAATTAAACTTCGACGCCAGTGAACCTACGTTTAAAAACAGGTCAAAGATGTGTTACTTAAGCAAAACACTCGCAATACTGATATATAATTAAGGGTTTGAAGTATATGTCTACATGTTCCTCTAAAGGTAGAAATTAGAAACAATTACAAACAAAAATATATTAATACGTAATTGTGACATACTAGTGTAACTGAGGAAAGTTCATGCGTACGAATTACTGCGTTTATGTGTACATTGTGATCCCTTTGTGAATTTGAGACCTATGCTTTGTATGATACATAAGAAATGTAGTAATGACTTTGCTATGTCCTATTTCTCTATTACGATTGTGCTATCATGCTTAAATTTGTGAACAGACGTGTTGTTATGTGCGCTGTAAATCCGGTGGCTGAGGCCTCTGTCAGGCCACGTTCGTCTTAGTCTCAGCCTCCCCAAGAAATAAAAAAACAAATCAAATCAAATCAAATAAACGCAGTCTTCGAAAACTGACTCCCGTTGTAGAATAACTCGGTTAAGACGAATTTCATAGTTCAGAGAAACACCTTTGCTCTCTTGTGACACGCACAAGCGAAAAAACGTTCGCTTAAGACGTATTTATGATAATACGAACAAACTTCCACAGTCCCTGCGAGTTCGCCCTAACCGTAGTTTATATATATATATATATATATATATATATATATATATATATATATATATATATATTGTAAGGATGCCCTCGCCAGCGCAATTCACGAAGGAGCAACCGGAGTATAGGAAGCACTGTCCACTCGCCATGAGAGGGTACGTGCCGAAACAGAGCATCATCATCGCCGTCAAGTGACAACAATAGACGGCAGCCGCATCGCGAACGCTTGGAAGGAAGAAGAAGCTGCCTCTCGCTTTTGCTCTCGGCCAACACTGCAGACCGGACTTCGTGCTCCTGACTCCTAGAGCTGACCAGTCCTTCGGCCTTGGAATAAATCCTCCTTACAATATATATATATATATATATATATATATATATATATATATAAGGTTAGTAGAGACAGAGACGCACGAGAAAGACGTAGAAAAAAAATTCTCTCCATCTTCCCGCGAGGGGAACCCTGGGGTGATGCAAGGCATCTCACGGGGTTCAATTCGCTGGAGCTGGTTACGGTTGCGCCAGCCAACGCGGTAGGAGGCATGCTAGTGTCAATTTCAACTCATCGGAGCGGCAGGTGGAGCAGCAGTCGGAGCAGTAGCAGCAAGAGCGAATGACGGAGCGATTGACGAGCGCGCCGCAGATACCGTGCGTATATAGCCGATCTGCGAGAGAGAGGGTGATGAGAGAGACACGCGCATGCGCGCTAACGCACATCTGGCATGGCGAGGAGAACGAGAGAGAGAGTGTAGCATACGCGCGCTAACGGCGCGCTGACGCACAGCTGGCATGGCGAGGAGAACGCGCTAACGCAGCTGGCAGGCGAGGGGAAAAGAGGAGGGTAGCGGACGCATGCGCGCCGGATGGAAGGACAGGCCGAGTGTAAGAGATGCCTTGCATCTAATAGAAATAATTTACTGACGTTTCAGGAAGAGGACTTCCTTTCTTCAGAGTACTCTGAAGAAAGGAAGTCCTCTTCCTGAAACGTCAGTAAACTTATTTTTAGTTGCTACGTCTTTCTCGTGTGTCTCTGTCTCTACACAGCTTACTTTTTTCGCGCTCTGTGTGAGTTTTTATCTTTGCAGACTATATATATATATATATATATATATATATATATATATATATATATATCTATATATATATATATATATATATACAGGAGCGGGGCCTCGTCAAGCTACCGTTGGGTGGCTTTTTCTCCCGCCTCCTTGTGTACCAAAAAGCCTTGAATAATAATTGATTTGATTGATTGATATATATATATATATTAGCGTCGATGTAGCGACCCGTCAACAGCAAGGAGTTGGTTTAATTAGAAAAGGGATAAAAAACCCTATAGTAGTGTAATAGCGACTCTGCTTGCTGAGGGAAGCCCGCGAGAGAGACAACGTTGTCTCCTTCTTCAAGCCGGGGTGTTTTCCGCACACACCCCCAATCTCGCGCGAACGAGCGATTGAAGGCACTCCGCTCTGCGCTGCTTGAGTGCCTCAGAGTTGCCTTCTAATGACTTGACTGTGGCATTGCCCCCCTCTCGGAAGAAGCATCGTCTCGATGCTCGAAGTGCGGTTCAACAGGAAATGATAGATGACGGCCCCGGAACCAGATAATGCAGGGCTTCAGTGCCGAAGGGCAACCGTCGCAGGAATTCGGCAGAGAAAACGTTCTGTCCATCAGCACGTTCCGGATACGCGTGGTGTTGTCAAACAAGGCTGCTCTCTGTCGTAGTAGGGCTTCATTCGGACCACGTGCTCAACCTCTGGAGTTAGCCGGACGCGTCGTGAGCAGGGTGCCCTTCCATCAGTTGACGTCGCTAAGGCAGCGAACAACTTTATATGGCCCGAAATACCGACGGAGCAGTTTCTCCGAACGTCCACGCTGTCGAACTGGTGTCCAACCCAAACCGCGTTCCCTGGTTCGTAGAACACGGCCCCTGTGCTTGTTGTAGCGAAGCAGCATCGGAATCTTCTGACGTTGAATTCGCTCCCGTGATAACTGGCGTGCTTCCTCGGCCCTTTGCACGAAATAGTCGGCGTCGCCGTCTTCATCCTCATGTACCGGAAGCATGCTATCAAGAGTCGTAGTGGCAGTGCGACCATAAACCAGCTGAAATGGAGTCATTGCTGCGGTCGTGAACTGCCGTGTTGTACGCAGATTTGGGGTATGGTAAGATCTTATCCAACGTTTTATGCTCTACGCTGACCTACATTGAGAGGATGTCGGTTAGGGTCCTGTTAAGTCGCTCAGTCAAGCCATTGGTCAGCGGATATAATAATGTAATGTCATAATGACTTTATTTGTAATCAAAGATGCATGATGGAGGAGACGTGCAGAAAAAGGCTAGCGTGATGCCAGCTTGACAAAACCGCAGGCCCCCTCCCCCCCCCCTCCCCGAGCACATGGCAAGCAGCCCGTCACACTTTCATAAAAATATTGCGGACCATACGCGTCAAATAAACAGGTCTACTACGAGAAGAATCATCACTGTACATGTGTGATGAAATGAAACGTGTACTGCTTGAACAAAATATAGTTTTCAGAAAATGCGAAACATGTAGGCGCATTTGCCCTAAAAAAGAACCATACGCGCGCTACATACAAGTGAAGCATGCGAGAAGGTCTACGAGAAATAAGGAGCAACCAACACTGTATAGGTGTAGTGAATTGGTGCGTATAATTCTGAAAACAAATTTTCGATTCGATTTCGCAAAGCGAAAAGACAGGCGGATTTGCCTTGCAAACATAAAAACAGCATCATAAAGAACGGAAATGCCTAATTTATCACTTTGGCAAGCACCACACATACATATTTTCAAAATCAGTAAAAAAAACAAGACACCAACAAACGTATCGCGAGAAAACACAGAGCGGTATACAAAAAATACACGTCAAATACACGTCAATACACGTCAAATCAGAAGGGTGGGTGGTTCGTAGTGTCGAAACTTGGCACTACAATATGTTGTCCCTGTCCACGTAACCGGCACAACCATAGCAGCACTGTAACTGCTGAAGAACGTTTATTTACGTATGGAAACCTTTTAAACACAACTATTTGTGCAAGGTTAAATTGCATATGTATTTTCTAAACATTATTTTAGAAATTTTTAAAGACACAACGCCGCCCCGCCCGCCCCCTGGGATGCTCTCTAGTGTGGCTAACTGATCCACTGGCCTGTCCCCCATGCCAGAATCAACGGCAGCGTTCAGTAAACAGAGCCAGTGAAGAGAGCTCGGACAATTCTGCCTGAGTCAGAGGCGTCTGTTCTGCCAAATATTTGATTTCAGTTTCCCAATACGCCAACGGCCGCTTAAAAAAAAAACAAACGTCGCGGCCGGGGAGAATCAAACTTCCCCCACCTCCACACGTGAAGCCATATTCTACCGATCGTCTATCCCAACAGATGCGCATTTTGCACAATAGACCGATGCACATCGCACTCTACCACTTGGAGTTTGTACCTGTCATTAGGCCTAATTACAAGACCGGCTAAACTTTCGTTAATGCTATATAGTCAAATGCGTCTTATGTTGCCAGGTCTGCTTTTATTGACTAGAAATTCACTCCCAGTTCTCTTCTGTCGATCTAGACCACGGTAACATAGACGTGTCCATTTTTCAGCATGTCAAAGGCTTTACCGGTCCTAACCTCACTGCGTCATATCATATGGCATCCCTTTTATTGCCCTCTAATTCCTCGAACAACACCTCTATACTCGCCTTAATAGATAAAGTTGTCAGTGTTAAACGTGCCAGGTTCAGATTCAATGGCGGCAGTCCGGCTCCATGGATTCTTAGGATCCCTGCTGCCGTCACAGGTACGACCACTATCGTGGTCAGTTTCTTGCTTCGCAGCCACTGGAGACTGAGGGCCGTGGTTAACTGGCGTATTCATGGGAGTTTGTTCCATTACTACACCAGAGTGGCCAATGCTGATCTGGTGAGTGAGTGCGTTACCGGCAATTGTCGCCAGTGTTTCTGCTCCTCATATGCCTGTTCCATCAACACGCGGATTTTTTTTTAATCCGGTGGGAATGGTCCGGGCAGCGGAATTGGAAGTACCCGTCCTTCTGCACGCGAGGTTGACGCTCTACCGTACGACACTTGTACGTTTATGTAGACGTGGTGCCAGAGGTGGCATGGGGTCATAGAAAAAGTAAACATAGTCATGTGTAAAACCCGCTCGAAGGTGCTGAAAACACGGGT
>JABSTR010003788.1:0-61682 GCA_013339765.2 Haemaphysalis longicornis | reverse complement strand
CTGATAGACAAGTTCCTTACATCTTCAGGAGCATGCCTTCTTCAAAAATAAACGGCTTACATACCATAACATAGGACACAACACATACTCATTTCTTGACGTGGCTATTGGTTCTGCAATTCTCTTTGCATGTCTTGAGTGGGGTGTGGCACAGATGCAAATGGAAGCGACCACTTCCCCAACTCACTAACGTATATAGGTAAAATCCCATGCAGTCCATCTTTTTCAGAACAGTCCAATGAAGCAAGAGCTGACTGGAAACCGTGTGGGAGATATCCTAACTACACCACACACCATTAGACACCTACATTAAAGAAGCTTCCCAACTACTCACGGCGCACATACTCGAAGCAGCCGAAAAGTCTATTCCCCACGCCTCTGGTGCCCCGTGCAACCAGCGGAAGGCCCTGGGAATGATGGATTGTAGGCGATCCCGAGGAGGCCCAGAACAAGGCATGGGGTATCCTTCGTCGGTACCCAAGTCGGAAAAACCTCCTCTTGTTCAAGGGCAAAGGCGAGGAAACATGTGTGCGCCGTGAGGCAAAACGGGACAGTTGGCATCATTCATAACATCCAATAACTCATACACAGACACACAGAAACTATGGACATGAATACGCAAACTCAGAGACAAAACACAGCCTGCCTCTGTGAGCACAATGGACGACACACTCGAAGACCAGGCTAGACACACCTTGCACAACACTTCCAACACGTGTCCAGTCAGCACACTACAACGAAACTTGATGAAACAAAAATTCGGACGAAAGAAGTCTTTGCTTGATAACAACAAGCAAGCATCCTCTTATAAATCCGAGTTTTCACTTCATGAGCTGCGGGCCACTCTCAGCACTTGTAACCCTCAGCTCCAGGCGTAGACAACATCCAATACAATGATACAGCACCTACACTCAGACACTTTTCTAACACTCATCCCCTCCTATATAGAAGATATGGCTATCGGGGCACATTTCAAACTCTTGGAAAAAGGCCATAGTTTTAGCTTTGCTGAAAGAGGAAAAGGACCCGTCGTCGCCCTCGAGTTACCGTCCCATAGCCCTTACGAGCTGCCTGTGCAAGCTTCTCGAGAAGATGATAAATCGCAAGATCGTCTACTTCCTTGAGTACAACGTTTTTCTCGAGAGCTGCCAGGGAGGCTTCAGGGTGGGGCGATCAACGACCGATCAACTCCTAGCTCTTGATTCGTACATCAAGGATGCCTACGTGCATAAACAGTATTGCTTATTGTGTTTTTCCACCTCGAGAACGCGTACGACACCACTCGGCATGACGTGATCCTTAGTGACCTCAGGAATTAGGTGTGTCTAGTAACAAGGTTAAACACCTTTGTGAGTTACTTGTCGCAGAGAACGTTTCGAGTGAGAGTTGGCTGTGCACTCTCAAAGATCCACGATCAAGAAAATCGCGTGTCTCAAGGTGGCGTGTTGAGCCGTACTTTCTTCATAGTAAAGATGAGCTCTCTTGGAAAGGCACTGCCCCTACAATCTGTTATCCATGTGCGTAAACGAGGTTCAGATATCCTAAAATCATGTATTATGTCAATATGCAAACCTCAAGTCCAGCTTGGTGTCAAGAAGCATGCCGGCTGGGCAGACAAGAAGGCTTAAACTGAATCCTGGAAAAACTTCCAGTGTTGTGTTCTCCAGGAAGCGCGGAGTCCCTCCGGACCCAGACATTATTCTAATGGTGTCTCGATTTCTGTGAAAAAGGAGCACAAGCTCTTAGGTGTTGTGTTTGACCACAAACTCACATTCATTGCCCACATCAAGGAACGTAAGCATAAATGTCGTAAACAATGAATATCCTTAAGGGTCTCTCCCACCAATCCTATGGTTCCGACAAAAAACTCCCGCTGCGCTTCTATACTGCTGTGGTTTGGTCTCGTTCGGACTGTAGCAGTGTGGTGTATGGGTCGGCGACTAAAACAGCATTGCGAATGCTTGACCAAGGGCTACACTTGGGGCTCATCTCGCATCGGGTGCTTTTTGCACTAGCCCAGTTGAGAGTCTGTATGTCGAGTGTAATAAGTGGAGCCTTGAGAACCAAGGAACGTACATGGTACTTGCTAATGATTTTAAAATTTCATTACTCAATAACCACCCCTTTTATCCTGTCTTTAACCATAAATAACCCTCTCTGCTGTTTGTAAATCGCCCATCCGTCCTCTGCCCTTTTCACTTAGAGTGAGAGAGCGAGCCTCGGATCTCAGCGCTTCGTTTTTAGATGTGTACAGATCATCCTTTTCATATATTTTATCTCATTGGAAAGTTCGTCCTGTGTCCTCCGACCTTTTTTTTATCAAAATTGAGAAAAATTATATACCAACGAGCTGCAATACGCCAGCATTTCCTGTCTTTGCAGTTGAAATACACATGCGCAGAATTTCACTGTGGCGCTTTTAAAATCTGCACTATAGTGTCGTGCGCTGCTCATGGTCGAATTTCAATTCAGCCAGAACCATAGGCGTGGCACACAACAATTTTTTCAGCTGAAAGGTATGAAATTTTACTGATTATACAACACCTTCTTGAAGAATAAATTCCAAATTCCTTCATCTATACAGATTCCTTCAGTGTTGTTCGCGCACTATCACCCACAAGCCCCCACAAAACCACATAGTTTATCTTCTATTCAGCACTATCACGGCTGTGTATGCACAAAAGCATGTGCTGCTCCTCTGCTGGGTCCTAGTACACGCTGGGATCGCTGGGAACGAGTTGGCAGACGAGAGGGAGCTGCTACGGAACTCAGGTATACTGTAGATGTAATAACCGCACCATATACAGACCTCAAGCCACACAGAGGACAACCACTTGCGTAGAACATGGCAAACACACTATAGAGAACAGACAATAACAAGTCACATGTTTTAAAACCACGGTTCGGACCATACACTACTGATCACACGCAACAGAAAACACGGAAGTCGAATTGGCTAGGCTATGTATAGGGCACACCCACGCAACACACTCTTATCTGCTGACGGGATCTTCAAGAACCCAGTCCAGCAGGTCCCGATAGGCCCTTATCGGAGTTCCATACTCACTCAAAGCACAGCACTTCACACAGTGACGCAAACACTTTTCACAACTATACAGACTACACGTCCACACTACGCCAGCGTTTTTTTTTGTTCTGACGATCCAATGTTTTCGATCAATCGTGTTTTTAAATATTTAAAAGAAGTTAAATTTTTAGAGCTCATTTTACACCACGCATGATCAGTCCCTGGCCCTACACACGAGCCATGCTATTGTCGTTTTGTAATTTTACTTGCGTTTCTTTCTTCTGACTTATCATAGTGTGCATGGTTTAACCTCTCATATATAACCATTTTTTTGGCACTCTTTGCTCCAGTGGGCCTTGCGCCATTACATCCAACGATCATCATCATCACAACACTCGCGCTCACTCACTCGCTTACTTACTCACTCATGCTCTCACTCAGTCCCTCTCTGACAAATTCTGCTAAGATTTACCGCGGTCATACCACACACGAAGGGTCACACCAATTGGTCACACCACACAGTTAGGGACGCAACTGACGTTGGTATCCTTACCCTCTATGCGATTACCATGCCCGCAACGTTGTAATTGTTGGTGCCCAAAATACGAGGGAAAATAGACTATGATGCTTTTCCCAACAAGGTAGGAATAGCAAGCAGGACAGGCACAATAGTTTTCCACGCTAACGACAACGCGAATAACAAAAAAAAAGGGCCAAATAAATTTTAACTTCATAAATACCTTGTGAACAACTGTGTACGAACGGAAGCAAGAAGCAAATGCGGCAGCTCATTGCCAATTTCCATTATTCCATGCAAATTCACAACCGTAATGACAATGAAGCGTCAATAGGAACATATCAGTGCGACCGCGAATATTTGACATTGGTATATGACTGAATGAAGTATAAAGTTCCGGCTTTGTACACACACTAGCGATTTGTACTCCTCCTCGATTTGTTGGCGCGAATGAAGAATCGGACATAACGCACCATTCTGTATATTGCAAGCCAACTTGAGTGGGCCCCAGAACAAAAGTAATGGTGAAGAGGCCGAATCAATAATCCCAAAAAACTATTTCCTATTTTTTTGAAGGCGATGCACTGCCGTTGCTGCACGTTGCGAGTGACACGCAGTAATCTTTACACATAGCATTGGAACATACGTGTGGCACATCACGCTAACTGAAACGGGTTTCTGTAGTTTGGCAATAGAACACAAGTACTGCAACCCTGGTACAGCAGCTAATACACAAGGCAAGCACAGTAGAGGTCGTAGAAAATTTGCGTCGTCAGGGCTGGGTGAAACCGTAGTATCTTAATGAGGATCGCCGCAACGAGTAATTTGAAATACTTATGTTTTTAATAAAACGATTTAAAATGGCCCATTTCTTCCACAATATGCCATTCGCCCGTCCAAACCATTTCACCATTCCGTTACCGGAAAGCATGAAATGCTGGTACGCCTTTTCCCCGACAAGAACGGGAATAAAAAATTTTACTTTCTACAACATATTTATTGACAGCTGTATCAAGAAAGCCAATGAGAAAGCCATGGAATATGACACCATACAGCAGTGCTTAGTAATACTTACCCAGCATTGCGCAGCAGCTGTAACGACCTTTCGGTATCGCGACGGCGTTACGACCATAATTCTTACACAAAACGCTACGAGTACAAACATCCGTTGGTGAGTACCTGCAGCCTTTCCCATTGTTCGAGATACGAATCGTATCAGTACAACATAGCCCCAAACGTCGTTGCCAATCGTGGTCCAATCAAGACGGCCACATGCGAGTTAAATTCAGGCGCCTCATAACAGGAGTGCACTCCCGCCAAGACCTAGGAGCTCCGCGCACGAGTAGATACCACCAGCAGCAAGCGACTGAGCGAGCGAATCCTGCGTTGAATAAGCCATCAACGGCTACAGGCGCAAGACTGGTTCCCAACTCTGTCAGGCCACATACAGCTGAAGTAGAGAAAGTGTACTCGTAAGTGGGGAGGGCAATGGCATTTGAGATTGTGAAGCGAAAGGAGTGTTGTGCAAATGGAGCAATCTCATTAGGGAGTTTGCGCGAAGGTCACACGAAGTCACTCGCAGTGGTAGCGCCATGATGACTGGTGAGAGGGGTCACGTGGACTGGCATTCGCACCCGTACATGGCGCCGGTGCTCGCCGAGAGTGGCGCAGGCAATCGCGAGTGGTGAACTCACCCACTGCGAGTGGCGCTCGCACTCAGTCGCAGTCGCACGAGAGACGGCAAGACGATGGTGAGGCTAACTCAGCATTCACTAGTTGATGGGGGGGGGGGGGTGGTTTTTGAGTGCAGTTCTTGGCTGGCCCTGCCGAGATATCGACTCGGGTAACTCGCCGCTCGGTTCGGTTACGCGAACGCCGTACAGAACCTGTGGCAGTCGCCACAACGCTGCGCGGAAAAAAGAAAGTACAAATATCGGGGACAACTCAATCTACTTTTTTTTTTAATTTTTAATTTTTATTTACAGTGTGCCTGAATCTCCTATTGATAATGTAAACTATTCATTCTGTTCGTGGCCTGTTTCTCTAATCTGTGTTTCCTTCATCTAATTTTGATTATCTTTAATGAAATTTGTAGAACTGATTTGTTAAATTGAAAATCGAGTTTTTATTTTTGTTTTTTTTGTTACTTATGATTACATCTGTGTTACGTGGTCCGTCCTCCATGCCTTGTAAACGGCTTCCTGTGCCTTTGTCAAGCTGCTCGAGCAGCTTTTAGCCAGGAAGTCGTCCAGATGCTTCTGGGAAATAAACTGAATAAACTGAATAAACTCTACAGTCGCACTCTGAACACAAAAAAACCGTTGAACGCGTCGAAAACGAGAAAACTTCGGGAAGCAATAATTGCCCTTTCATGGTGGGAAGAAGTATTGGCTCCGGAGCAGGGCAAAACAAACAAGCTGTTGTGTACTTTTCGAAAAGTATACTTTATAGCGATTGGCTGAAGAAACCAAAGGCATGAGCTTTATTCTAGCGGACACACTTGGGCTGTCTGTTTCCCTGCCTTACTGCCACCTTGTTACTACCTGCGTTACTACCACCGTAACACAGCACCCAGCCCGTTAAACAACTGAGGAACCCCGAAAAGATCGCATTCGCCTGTTTGATGATCACGTAGGAACTTCACGCCAGCTCAAACGCCGCGTCACGAGTAAGTGCGGCAAATTCCATTCATCCGCTCCTCTTCGATGACCTCGTAAACAGGCATTCGGTCATTCGTGGCGCCTAGACTTGACGGACACCGGCGCGAAAAGTTCGCAATCCAGCAAATTATGCTGAACAAGAAATTATTTCTTCGGTCTGCATGGCCAGCGCGCGAGTTCCATTCATCCAGGAGAAAATCGCAGCTCCTCGACAACCCTTAACTAGAGGCGGCGGCACGTGGGGCCGGGGTTTTTCTGTTTTTCTTTGCGCGCGCCATTTTGCGCGTCTACTTAAGCGGACAGTCTTTCTTTGAATTGCCGAGGTGTTTCTTCCGAGCGACAGACTTTCTTCTGTTTCATCGCGATTTAATACATAAATGTCCTCGAGTTTAAGTCTAGTGGACAAACATGTGGCTATCCATTTCTTTACAGTGTCTTAGGCATCTCACTATCTGCTATTGCCAAAAACTAAACGGAAAACCGCTCAAGCAAACCGGACAGCTTATAGGTAGCATTAGGTCATGAGACTTCCATATTTAAATCTTCAACCATGTGAACACGCAATCCATAGGTAACGGCATGACGCCAACCTGATGGGCGACTTTCACGTACTTCCAACCCCACACCGTGCACGCATAAGCCAGCAACAGGTATATGATGGTAGTGTAATCCTGCGTTATAACAAAATCGCTTTACTCGAAATATCGCTTTATTCGAAATTTCGTCTCGCGTCGCACACAAACACATTAATTTTGGACAGCATTACTCGAAGTGCACGAAAAGCTGACCCGCTCACAGCGAAGAGGTGAGCGGGGGCGCCTCCGAGTGGCGGAAACCCAGTGGCGAGTCAGGCTATCAATTGGTCTCCTCGATTCGGCTACACTTTCTGCACTAGTTCACAAAAGTGCCGTGCAAGTGCAGCGCCACTTCTTTCGCACGCTACACCTTGCACGAGACGAGAACTCGCACAGGGGCTAGTGCAGAAGTGTAGAAGAACTGGTGCAGCACGGCGTCAAATCAAGGGCCGAAGTGCAGGTGGCGCAAGCTGCACTGGTAAATCGAGTGCGCGAGTGCTGCACCGCCTGAACTGGTGCAGAAAGTGTAGCCAAATCGAGGAGACCAAATATATCGCGTCAATGTAAGTGGGTGTTTTCCCAGAGATTTTCTCAAAATGGTCATGCCCAATTCGCGCCATCCGACTTTATACAAACGGTCCCAAATTCAGGGAAGGGTCAGTTTGACTTTTGTTCCTAGACATTGATGAATGGCGTGGACGCCATCGGGCACGTACAGACACTCCAACCGTAGAATTAGCAGTGTCGTCGAAGAACGGGGCGCCGAAAAACTCTTGTTTCGCGAAGATCACGGCTGCACATTGGAAAAAATTGCCGAGTGATCACGCAACTTCCCAACGCAAAACCGGCCTGTTTTCATGATTTTGCTCGCACCCAGAATGAGCAGGGATTATCTGAGTTTGTTAACCTCAAAAACACAACCTCAGAAAGAAAGCTAGGCGAAACACTTTTCAAGTATCAACGCTTGGTATATTCTAATCAACAATTACTTCCATTAGAGTTTCTTGTGTTCGTATTATAAAACCCATACAGCTTCGACTTCGGCTGGTTCACGTTAACTGATGTTCTGATTATATTACCGTTCCAAATTATGTAGCACGAATATTGAGAGTTTTGTATTTTGAGGCTAAAGTTATTTATAATTTACGCGTTAGCAGGGATTTTCTCAGGTTTTGTCACAAGAAGCATAGCTTTGAAACTGTTGACAAGTAAATGTCGCCAATATTTAGGCTCTACGAGAGAATACTAGTGACTGTTTCCCAAGGTATAGTGACAGACGGCGTGGTAGTATAAATATAGGTGATTTTTTGCCGTTTTCTGATATGCGAATATGCAATATTTGTGGTTATCTTTAGACCATTCCCACTTATTGCCACGTTCATTAGGCGAGTAATATAGGTAATAATTCAAACTAACCTGCATATCACAAAACAGAATTCTATGACCAACTATTATGCGTTGTATTCATGAGAACTGGTTTTATACTAGGCGACTTCATTCTTTGCATTGTCATGCCATATAGTAGATATCAAACTCTTTTGTACGTCGTGCAGTTTTGTAAAGCAACGATGAAGATTTTTCAGGTCGTTTTCTTTGCGGGAGGTTAGTGTTAACCCCCACAATTTTATGGGAATCGGGTGATGCAGTTGTTGTTGAGGTGGGCGGAAGGTATTTTTGTAATATTTCCCGAGGCGACTCAGGCAACGTGGAAGTCAGAGGGAGTGGTTAAAATGCTGTTTTGTTGGTCAAAGTTTTGCATCAGTGTTTGCAATTGAGTCACATCGAAAACTTTTTTTTTTCAGTTCAGAAAAGTAAGCTTTATTGGTTTTATGAAAACGTACACACTTTTTCACACCACGCGTGCTGAACCTAATAACCTGGCATTTTTATCTGTATTGCGACAAGCGTGGTACAAAGCTATTTGAAGCAACTCTGAAAGCGTGCTCTACCGTAACTAGTGCAAAAAAGTCAAATTTTATTTTCCTGTTAAAAGGATATTTCAGGCTTCAGAAAAAGATAAGCTGCGTGATTTTAAGATTAAAATAATATGAAAATCTCTATAACATCTTTGGATGGAGAATCTATTTCTTGTAAACATTTCAAGTCAAGGGGTGTAAATGATCGGACAAATCTGCTTCACAGCATGGGCGTTTAGCAGATGTATGTGTTTAGGTGATGGTTGCGCAGATATCCAGATGATAATATTATAGAAGAAGGCAATGCCTAGTAGGCCCTCCAAACACTGTCTAGAATTTATAAAGGACATAACATGTAAACTAAGTAAAAAGTTGTCTGAAAAACAAAACATGACAAGTTTAAAGAACACCTGACGCTATTTTATGTCTTGTGTTGCTGCCACTCCGGTCATACATAAAGCTCGAATGAAAATAGATAACGCTTACTGATACTGTTTTTCTACTCTGCCGCAACACAGAACCTATAAGAACCTTTTCAATTCACTACGTACCTAAGGGTTCTACGGAAGCAAATATTACCAGTCAAAATCTCAAATCTTTAGGTTAAAGAAGGTAGAAGAATCGCTTGGGATAACTGTGTACCCAGATGTTAGATGTATGTACGGGCGACAACAGCACTTTACACCCGCATGAGTTTGCGATTGCCATCCAGCGCGTTTCTGATAAGGTGCATAGATATTTGACTGCTTCTAAGAACTGCTTTTGTTTGTACCAGTTACCACATAGATAAAAAAATTGATTCTGATGATTGACCAGAGAATATTCATAACTTTAGCTTTAGGCAGCGGCTGGTCATAATTATTGCAGCAGCTATAAATGGCGAAAGAAAAAATCGCCTGCTCTTTAGCATATCATTTACCTTGCGTGAAATTATTACTGTAAACTGAAGTTGATCGTGGTTTCTGAGCACACGAAGAGAGTAAACGCGATAATAAAGGTAGTAAGCAAGCAGCATCGGGCACGGTTCTACTAGTGATGTTGCTGAGAAGTTGGTTATGCTGCGGTGTATTTTAGTCTGCATTTGTTATCTTTGCAGAATAAAAAAAAAGTTGGAGTTAGGATTTTCATACAAATTTTGGAGCTATAACAAGGTAAAACTTCATCAAGTAAAACCCCATATTTTTAAGTTGAATGGTGGTGATGGGGAGCGGGATGCCCTGCTCGATCAAAATATGAGGGACAACGCCACGCAATAATAAAAGATGGGGTCCATTGGCTATAAGCTTCAATATATCATTGTCAATTTGATCTTTACTCACGGGTTGTGGGCTCATAACCTGGCCATTTAGTACAAGACGTTCACCTAAATCCACCAAGATATTGGCCAACGCATACCAGGAATTAGCGGCGTTAGGCCAATGGTACTCCGCGGTCTACAACTTTGGGGATATATTAAAACAATATTAGCTATATTTTCTCACGTTTGTGGGGCGTGTGGGTTTCATCAGATGTTTTACTTCCACAAAAAGACGAACGCAACTGCACATTAACAAATGTGTTGTAGGTAATCATCCACAAGCACGTCAATACCCCGCAAAAAAAAATTACACCATCTTCCCGCAAGGGAACCTTGAGCAGTACGTGAAGCAAGCATGGGGTCGATTAAAGTGCCGATTAATTTTCAGTTCGTCGTTTCCGTGAGGTCGAGGTACGTAGCTACCGTTATATTTACCGTTTGGTTTTTATGGTAACTTTTCACTTACCGGAACTACAAACCGGAAATTGCGTTGACCCCATAGCTGTTTTGTATAATACTCAGGTTCCCTTATGGAAAGATGGTGTAATCTTTTTTGAGGTGAGGTGGGTGTTAGAGTGGAATGGCATTAAAGAGAGAGAGAGAGAGAGAGAGAGACAGAGAGAGAGAGAGAGACGTTGTACATGGTATGAGTTTGTCTTTATTTAGGCATTGTCATCATCATGTTCAACGTAGGTGACGTCGAGCTGTGGTTGGCATTCCGCTTTCATTTTGACCGCCTTAGGGTTTATGAAATGTAAAGTCAATGGCTACGTTAGTGGATGAACCCTAAAGCTGGTGAAGATGAGGACGACGCACGTTCCCCGGATGATTGTGGGCTGCTTGTAGTCACGGCCCACCGAGACTCGCCGATTGCAGGCCGCTGCCGACGACAATAAACGTCGAAGATGCGTGAAGCGTGCTCATCCTGTGCCGGCCCAGTAAGACAACGGCAACACTGTCTCTCCAGGAGCCCTTAAAAGGGAACCGTGCTTGTCTTGTGCAGGCCCAGGAAGACACCGGCAATACTGTCGCTCCAGGAGACATAGAATAAATAGTGCGTTGAGCAAGCCGAGCATAATGCAGTGGGGGTGCGGAAGGCGCAAGAACGACAACGACAAAAGGGGGGACATAGCCCCAACTATGAGATGATTTGCATCTAAAAAACAGGCCGTATACTTGATGTTGTCCTTTATAGCTACAAAGAAATAAAGTATTCAAGATTGTTTAAATCATGCTCCTTGTTTTTCAAAATCTGTATTTTCCACAAAGCAGTGCTTTGTACAAAGAAGTTTCTGGAACACCTCAAAGTACTGGTTTGACAGCCGTCCTAATGATCGTGATGATGGTTAAACTCGAGTGGCACGGCCAATTTGGGAAAGAGCACAAAGAAAGTGTGGTTAGTTGGCGGAGATAAGAAGGTACACACCGAAATAGATTTGAAAGACGAAACCTAAAATCAACTATCCACAATCTGTATTTCTGGTGAGGGCCAGGTTGTCAGTGTGCATGAAAGAAATGCGGTGGACAAATTTAAAGTGGTAAAGTAACTTAAAGGTGCACCTATGGTTAATGACGAGGTCTTCACCTCGGAACTATAATTGGTGTATTGGAATTTGCTGTTTGTATAGTTGTGGAAGTGCTTGCGCTTTGTTGTGTCGAGTATTTTCAATTGGGTGACTACGTGGATGTCCGGAACTTCTGCACACGCACTGAACCGGGGTATTTAAAGGAGCTCTGATAGGCGTTTTTTCCGATACATGGGTCTTCACATTTTCCGGTAAATCAATGTACCTTTTTTAAGATTTTTTTTAAGCAATGCGTATTTGAGGAAATATTGCAAATAAAAAAAATGTATGTTTGTCCGCACAGCGATTGCCCTTCGATCCGTTTACATGCTCGCGCCGCGCGAGAATTACTGGCCATGGTAGCTTGCTTCCGGGTGCCGTCTGCAAGGATTTCCGCTTGCTCACGTCATCTGCTGCGATATTCTGCGACGGGGTCGCAGAATATCGGAGAACTTTGTGACGAGGTCGCCTTACTTTCGGCATTGAGTTTGCAGTTGTTTATCAATATATGAATCTTGCACTTCGCTGCGACTGCAAAATCTAATGGAACGATTGTGGCCGGACTCTTACGTTTCCACACCACACAGAAACACCAGACGAACAGTAAACAACCTTGTCACAGCGTTCCCGTTCACGACGTGCTTTGGTACATATTGCAGTCTAAAGTATGTCAGTGAATAACAAAGAATCGCCTCAAAACTTCATAGAGTGAACACGTACATGCGTTAACAAGTGACGTCCGTTTGCACGTTGCCGAATTTGCCGCTCGTTCACTACAATCTCCATTTGGTCGTGTTCTGGTGCTGCCATGCGGGGGCGTGCACAAGGACTTGTAGTATTTCCTTTTGTACTATGTCGGTTGAAGAATATAACCGCAATAAAAGGCCGGCGAAGGTTTGCACAGTATGGCACAAGGACGTTTTTTAGAGTTCTGAGTGCTACCGACGTTCTGAGTGCTGCGATTGAATTATGTGGATTGTTTGGTTGCCGGCGGCCCTCACCTCCCTCAAATCTACCTTGTGTCTAGTTTAGGTTGATTAGAGGAAACAAGGGTTACTCCATATAAACAAACACTGTTTTTCAAGATACACAAATCAGTATTTGATTCTTTGAAAGTACAATTACATTTTTAAACATAAAAAGCAGGAGTTGAAAACTGAACAATTCGTGCCAATGACTTAAACGATGCATTGAAGTTTGATATGGTAGTTCGACCTGTTCAACAAAATCTTTGCTTTGGATTCGCGCTCGCGATTTGCGAACCATGCTCCTTAGATTGCTCGGCCATCGGCTATTAAACTGGCCAGCGTTGAACATAAGATAAACGGTTTGAATACGGCCACCATCCTCAGCGCACGTTTTTGGCAGCCAATGTTCTTAAGTTGGTCAGCTTTCGCTCGTTAACCGTCAACACGGTTTCCCCTCGGCGAAAGTTACTCAGAAGTTATCTGGCGGATCAACCACCTGGCGATGAACGGTACTTGCTCAAGCAACGTTCAATCAAAAGACAGGCGGCAGGTTTCCCGCCGCCGAGTACTCGCTTCTTGCTTGAAAGTGGGTTTACAAAAATTATCAGCTTTTCCGCGGCCACCTGGCGACCGCTTTGTTTCCGCTTGCAGGGGAACACATGATGAATGGTTGTTGTCCAGTTCTAGAGTACTCGTGTTTTCGTAGGCAGCCGTTGTTCAAAAGTTGTTTTGGAAACGTACGTTATCCGGTCCGCTTATGAATCTGCACGCTCCTGCTCTTCGAAAGGTGAACGGCTGACGTCTGTCGCAGGTCTAGCACCACCCGTGCCCAACTCACCGGAATTCCGAAGGTCATGCATGGACACGCGCCCAGCCACCGAAGAGTGTGCTGTATATACATGTGCACCAATGTACAAACTGCACGAGGACACAAAAACATTTACCAAATACGCTCAATCGAGGATAATGGATATAAAAACAAAATAATGGCTTGCCAGTGGTATATTTGGAAAAGCAAATTTTCCGTCTTGCGTTGGGACATGTGTTCCGCTTTGTGGATATCCTGCTTGCCACTTTGGAAACACGTGAGGTTAAGGATAAGCTGAAATGCGGCTGCAAACGATCGACGAACGGCGGCGTTTTCCAGTGCCCTGACAAAGAAAGTTTCGGTAAGTTCATTTTTGCTGGCCATTTTCTAGTGCGACTAAGGTTCGGTGCAGAAACGTGTTACGGCTAGATTTCCCGCTTCCGCTTCAGTCTCACGGTGTGGTTCGCGGAAGCTAAATTACAATTTACTCATGCTGACGACGCTCCATATGTCTAGCGTTGCTTATGGACATGTGGCAGGCGCAGCGGAGGGGGCTAGGAAGTCTTAAAAAATTGCCGGTGCTCTTTATGACATCGTCAGGAAGGGAGGTGTTTTGTACCGTTTGCTGGTTTTTATCGCATGAGCTCTGTTGTATACATGGTGATCAAAATTAGGTGGACATGTTTTTTTTTCAATGGCACTGAGATTTACGCGAGAACCACCTCTACAATGAGGTTATGCGCCCTGAGGGACACATAATTAGGAGGTAATTATTGATGTAGGTGAGTTAACTAACGAAATTGTTTAATTACTTTTTAGTGTCTGAAGTAACCAGGCATGTTCATATTGGAAAGTTCGACGCAATCATGTTTCTACAGGTTTCAATTGGCAGAATTCTTCTAGCGCATCCGTAGTCCGAGATATGAAATGGCGACGTTTAATTGCCATTCGTATGATTACGCATGCTACTAGTCAAGACCGGCGCATAGCTCCTACCTTTTTGTTCTGTGTTTCGATAACGGTACCGAGTACTGGAGATTGCAACAACGCCAGGCAAGAATAATGGGCGCCAGTTATCATTTTTTCGACAAACGGGTGCCCCCACTTGTTTGTCGAACTAAACACCGTACACAGAAGGCACGTCAAAGAAGGGAGGATCTATGCGGCGGTGCAGACGGTCTGTGCAAGCGTAATTCATGCGAACGGCAATTAAATTCGCCGTTTAATATCTCGGACTACGGGTGCACCAGAAGAATTCTGCCAATTGAAACTGCCTAGAAACATGACTGCGTCTAACTTCCCAATATAAACATGTCTGGTTACTGTAGCCACTAAAAAGAAAATTAGTCAATTTTAGTTAATTAAGCCTCCTAAATCAATATTTAACTCTTATTTGTGTGTCCCAGTGGGCGCATAACCTCACTGTAGAGGTTGGATTCGAAAAATCTAAGCGCCTATTTTAAAAAAAACCTGTGAACTTAACCTTGATCACCCTCTACTAGGGGCTGGGCGGTTTCACCGCACTATCGTGTGATTTCGATAGCTGGGCCACTTTTAACAAGGCAAAATACAATATGCGACTGCTCAACTTTTTCGGAGCTAAACCTTCCCTTGAGAAAAAAGGAAACATAGGATAGATTAAAAATCTGGGGTTTGCAATAAAAGCATTTTCCCATTTTCATTTTTATCTGATTCCTGGTTAAAAACCTTTCCTAATGTTTTTTCCGGGTTTTGTTTTTTTGGAAACTATTTTTTTTTCTTTAACCAATGTGTAGTTCAGGAGCACCTCGGCTGAAAGCGCGAAAGTTGTGTGCTCTCACTTCGAGTGGGGTGCGGGTCACGGTGTTCTCTTTGTTGGCCTTCGCTATATCAGAGGCCGCGGAGTTTTTTTTTTCTCTGCAACGTGGAGGGGTATATTTCCCGTCTGGTGCCACAAAAAAGAAGGCATTTTCTGGTAGGGCGTTTGGTAGGGCGTTTTCACATAAGAAACGTTTGTTTTCTATTGATCTCGTTGAACGTGGACTATTTAGTCGGTCACTCAAACTCTTTGTGCACTCAAAACACAACAAAACCCCCAAAAACTCTGCGCACAGGTTCACGCTTAGAAGAGGTTGGTACACAGCGTCGACGAACAGGAAATTCAAGAATAAGCCCCGAAGTTGACCAGCGACAGCAAATAGGAGAGTCATTGCCGTATTGACGTTGTTTAGACCATGTCACGGGTGCATAATGAGAAAAATTGAAGAAATTCGGTTGGTTTTTCCGCGTCTTTCACAGTTATTTGCGCGACCACCGCTTTATGTGCAAGTGTAATATTTCGCTCAGGTATTCCTGGCAGTGTAATCTACACGCCATGCAGGTTTGCTTGCACTGCTCCAAGAGTGTTGTAGGGTCCCTTTAAAGCAAGATACACTGCACATTAGCAGTGTAAATATCTGTATGTGCCTTGAACTGCCTTTCTTAGTTTGGTGACAGTGTGAGCAGTGCACAGTTGTAACTTGTCCTTTTATTTCTTTTTGTTTTGTGCTGCAGGTGTTCCTGAACATGGCAGCTGTGGTTTCCATTGGAACTCTGTCTATAATCACAGTAGCGGTGGCATCAAAAGAAGTAGCATCACTGTAGGAGAGAAATTGATAAAAGAAATCTGCCTGACATTTTGTGATCAACAGTCTTTGTCAGCTGCTAAATATATGTTTACTAAAAAGCACGGAATGATGGCTGTTTATGAGGTTATCAATTCTGCCCTTGGCTGTAGAAACAGCTCGACTACACCCATTTTAGGGCTGATGAAAGCTGCGGCACCACATTTAATTTGCCTCCTGCAGTGGAACGGCCCGACGAGTATGTTGCATGGCTAAAGTTCAACCATGGCTGAGCGGCTCTGGTTCAACAGCTGGCCTTCCAACAAGGGAGAATAGACGTCGCCTGTAAAAGTTGAACGGCCGTGGGTTGTAAAGGTTGAACGGCCGCCGGCCAATAAAAGAACGGCAAGACGACGGCAAAGTCTGGCGGCCGAAGGGCGGTTGTAGGCCCCTTGGCGATGCTTTGGTCAAAGGAGAGCAGCTGTTCAGCTTACACCAGAGAACTTTCAGCACATGGCCAAGGCCCACTTTTGAGTATGGGCTTTACACTCTGATGGAGCAACGGCCGAACAGAAATTACCTAGCCAGAGATGGACAGCTCCCGCTTACCCGTACATACTTGTGCTGCTTGGGTATGCGCAGTTATGTACATAGAATTAGCTTGCCATGTCCGGATACAAGATACGATATTAGGCAGTCTTGTGCAGTTCCGTGATAGTATCAGGTGAATGGGTAAGCCTCCGGTGGCCATGGCTGGGAATGCAGCATGGCAGGAGTCCCGGTGGAAACGTGACTGAGTTGAGTCGCAGGTAAGGCCAACGAAAGCTGGTCGCTTGGCTGTGCAAATGCGCCATTGCACGTCGTCGAGCACATCAGCTTATGCATGCTGCAGCTTATCCATACCAGCTTCTCTATCCCAGTACTCTCTAGCGTCCTGGTAGTTTTCAAGCGGGATGCCCATATACATGCCGGAGTTGTCGTCCAGGGCATGTTCTCGAAAAACACTGGACCTACTTTGCCAATCACCGTGCCAAAACATGCACTTGTTTCAGTTAACTGCACTGGCAGGCAACTCGCAAAACCGCTTCATATCATTTGCCACCTCGCTCACACTTTTCCTATCACTACAGCAAACAGCGATGTCATCGGCATATGCCGAAATTTTGAATTCACTGTAGTGCAAACGGAATCCGTGAATATTGTAACGTTGCGGCAGAGCCAATGACTCGAATGATGGTTGAAGGATGAGCAACCATCTATTTACAGAATTCAGAATGCGGCCATAACAGCGCGCGCTTAGAGCCAGCCACTTCTTCGTCGTCCTCGTCGTCTTCTTGATGAGCCATGATGAGGCATTGGCCGCCTAGGTGTCCCGTGACATTACCCCCCCCCCCCGGTCGAAGGCGACTGACCCGGTCGAAGCTGCAGTGCGGTAACGATAGGGACGCAGATGAGCAATGTGGGAACACGCATGCCAGGCAGCATGCCCCACACAGCTTCGTCGTCGTAGCAGATGCTTGTTCGTGACGCCACATGCGGCTCCTGTCTTCATCTTCTTTGAATATGTAAAACGACCCTTTCCTCGAAGGCGACCATCCCGGTCGAGGCCGCAGTAGCATGATGAGCTCGGTGAAGGTCAATGATGTGATGAGAATATACAGTGAAGTTCTTGCCACCACGCATGTAAAGGATGGGTTTGGTGAGCTCCAGCCCACAGCAGCGACGCGCCCACAAAGGAATGACGAACCAGTGAGGGCTTGCTACCACGTCGGACCACGGGGCTGGAGGACACGTCGTCGTCGTCGTCAGGTCAAACGTCGTCGTCGGATCGGTTCGTCACGGGCTGGAGACACGGGGCGGGGGGACGTCGTCGAGTTCTTCTAGCGGTGGGGCTGGGGCTGCCCGGCGCGGTTAACGCACCCTCGATGATTACAGTGATGCCGAATGAGGTGCGAAGCTGGGCCCAGGACGGGGATGACTACTCGCACTCTCCACCAAATGTAACATGGTGGCAGAGCCAATGACTCGAACGATGGTTGAAGGATGAGCAACAATCTCTTTACAGAATTTGCAATGCGGCCATAACAGCGAGCGCTGGGAGCCAGCCACTTGTTCGTCGTCCTCGTCATTTTCTGTGATGAGCCATGATGAGGCATGGGCTGCCTAGGTGTCCCGTGAAAATATTTTCAATTTGAAGAATATTGACACAAAAGCGCTCACAATAAATCGCAAACGACAAGGAGCTGGAGGGGCACCCTTGCCTCACCGATGACAGTGAATCAAAACTTTCTCTGACATCGCTGTTTACAACACATCTAGGTGAGCACTGAGCGTACGACATCTTTACACCTTCGAAGATGACGGATCCTACGTTAACGTGTTCTAACACTGAGAAATGAATGCTGTGCGCCAACGCAAAAATAAACATTTTGTAATCAAACATTCGTTCTCTGATTGGCCGACAAGACTCTACCGCCAACCGCTTTTCCGGTTCATCAGTTTTAGGAATTAACACTATATGGCTTTTCCGGCACGAAGGTGGTGTATTCTCTTGGATTCAAACGCTTCTATTATTACCCTGTATAAAATTACTGCTATGTGGTCTTTTGAAGAACTTGTAAAACCCTTCTCCAAATCCATCTGGCCACGGCGACTTTCCATTTGGTATTCCGTCGATGGCTATAATTACTTCCTGCAAACTGATCGGCTCCTACAGTCTTGTTCTGTCCTCATCGCTTGACTTTGGCATTGACGACAAGAAAGTTTCCTCGAAATCTTTACTACTTTGTTTTCACTTCTCAGCAGTTTCAATATTTGCTCAAAAAAACGCGCGTTCCACGATTTCGGATTCCCTAAAAACTACATTATTCTATCAAATAGCTTTCTTCTGTGACTACCCAATGAAACCGTGACTACGTTTACGGAGGACATGGCGCGGTTGTTCAAGAGGGCTGACCCTGAAATGTCGGAGCCGAGGAAGCTGCGCTACCTGATGCACGGCGTTAAAGAACAGCTCTTCGCAAGCCTCGTACGAAACCCTCCTCGCATGGTGAAAGAATTCGTCAGGGAGGCAACAGCCATCGAGCAAGCCCTGCAAGAAAGGTGCCGGCAGTTCAACCGCGTGAACGGCACTTCGTTCGGTACTGCTGGCGCCCTAACAAGTATGGCCAATGACACAACCCTTCGAGACATCATCCGCTCAATTGTACGAGAAGAGCTGCAATTGAGTGGGATTGGCAGGCTGGAACCTGCGCCTGCCTCGGTTGCTGATGTGGTTCGCCAAGAGATCCGACAAGCGCTTTCGATCGCGGAGCAGCAGGTACAGCCGCGACAGGCGAGTTATGTAACAGCTCTCCGTCACCAGCTGCCCATTGCACACACGCCACTGCCGCCTTTGGCGCCTCGAACCGACCCCCGACTCCAGAGAGCAGATTCCGCCACGTACTCTCGGTCCCAACAACAGAGTTCGTATGGAACGCAGGTGCGCAAGACGGACGTTTGGCGCGATGACAACAACCAGCAACTGTGCTATCATTGTGGCGAAGCAGGCCACGTTTACCGCCGTTGCCCGTACCGTGAAATTGGGCTTCGTGGCTTTTCACCCGCCGCCTCACGAACCTCGCTTTGGCCAAAGACCTGCGGAAATCGAAGCTTACCTTGCTGCCAGACATAGTCCCGCGCCGATCCTCCGACGTTCACAGTCACCGTCTAGCGGCTCGTCACCTGATCGTCGAGACCCCCGAGGACCGCCGCGTGGAAGATCCCCTAGCCCTGGGCGGGGAAAACTACCCGCCGCAACCTCAGGAGGCAAGGTTGCTCCGGCAGGCCTTTGCAATACCTTCTAAAACCAACTACGCCGCCGACCGGAGACACGACCTCGTTGATACGACAAACGATGACCTCGTCGACCGAACACGCAGCGTCCCCAGCAGAACACGTGACCTTGCCGACAGCACCCACTATCCCG
Source organism: Haemaphysalis longicornis (assembly GCA_013339765.2). Classification (NCBI taxonomy): domain Eukaryota; kingdom Metazoa; phylum Arthropoda; class Arachnida; order Ixodida; family Ixodidae; genus Haemaphysalis; species Haemaphysalis longicornis. Next base: position 41,799 of record JABSTR010003788.1, on the reverse strand, counting down.
CCGATGGGAGCCATGACGTCGCCATCTGACCGCATGGCGAGTAGTAGGTATCGGTGAAATTGGGCAGCGCGGACATTTTAATCTCCATAAACGGGCACCAAATACCTTAATTAACTGCTCCGTAATCAGCTAAACACTCGCTGATCGCCTAAGAAAAGTAAAGACACCGTGGTTCGGGCTCCAGATTAGATCGGCTGGTGGTCACCTGATGACGCCTGTGGGCAAATGTACAGCCAGGATTGGTATCGGCGACTCCGAGTACCTTGCAAGTTTTGTCGTCCTCCACGAGTGCTGCAAGGATTTAATTCTAGGAATGGACTTCTTAAGTGAGCACAACGCTGTCATCGACGTTGGGGAACGCTCCATTAAGTTCGCCGCGAGCAATCGCCGCCCAGAACATGGAGTACGCCGTGCGCCGTTGCGTGTTATCGACGATGATGTGAACGTACCGCCACGGTCCTGCAGGATAGTTTCTGTGATGTGTGATGTTCGCTGTACCGTCGATGGTATCACCGAGCGTATGGACGCCCTATTGCTGAATCACGACATCGCAGTTGCTCGAGGCGTGCTGCACATCACCGAGGGCCGTGCGGAATTATTGCTGACCAATTTTGGCAAGGAACGCCGCCACGTCGCTTAGGGTGCCACCGTTGCTTACTTCGGGGAAATCGCGGGCGACGATGATTGTTTTGTATTAGAAGGCACTGAACCTGGCGAAGGCGTTCCCGATCCTATCCTTGACATCAATTCGAGCTTACCTCACGCGGAGCAACGAGCCCTTCGTGAGTTGCTAATGAGCTTCAAAGGCTGTTTTTATCATCGTCTGCTGTGCGTCAAACACCACTGACGAAGCATCGCATCATTACTGCCGACGCTGTGAGTCCTATTCGCCAAAACCCGTATTATGTATTTACCAAGGAGCGGGACGCCATCTGAAGCCATCTAGAACAGATGCTGCGAGACGACGTTATCCAGCCATCTGGGAGTCCGTGGGCGTCCCCCATGGTTTTGGTAAAAAAGAAGCACGAGACATTGCGGTTCTGAGTAGATTACAAGAAGCTGAACCAAGACACAAAAAAAGACGTGTACCCGCGTCCGCGGACCGACGACTCCCTCGAGAGGCTTCGTCATGCCCGTTACTTTTCATGGATGGATTTGAAAAGTGGGTTGGCAAATCGAGGTTGATGAGCGCGACCGCGAGAAAACCGCCTTCATAACACCAGATGGTCTTTATGAGTTTGAGGTTCTCCCTTTTGGGCTGTGTTCCGCACCTGCCACATTTCAAAGGATGATGGACACTGTTTTATCTGACTTGAAGTGGCAGACGTGCTTGGTTTATCTCGACGATGTCATCGTGTTTGCACCCACATTTGAGGAACATTTGCGACGGCTATCTTCCGTTCTTCGCGCCATTCGATCGGCCGGTCTCACGCTGAAAGCAGAAAAATGTCATTTTGGATACCAGGAGCTACTTTTCTTGGGCCATGTTGTTAGCCATGCCCGTGTCAAACCCGATCCTGAGAAGATAGCAGCGGTGACGAAATTCCCGACCCCTGCGCACAAAAAGGCTGTTCGACGATTTCTAGGCCTTTGTTCCTATTACCGGAGGTTTATAGAAAACTTCTCAAACATCGCGGCCCCATTAACCTCCCTCACCCGTAATGATGTCACCTTCCATTGGACTGGGGAGCACAAGGCTGCCTTCGAAGAACTCAGGTTTCGCTTACAAATGCCGCCGGTACTCGCCCACTTTGACGACGAAGCTGCGACCAAGGTCCATACAGACGCTAGTAATGTCGGTCTTGGAGCTGTACTTGTACAGTCGCCAGACGGTGCGGACAGAGTCGTCGCGTATGCAAGCCGAAACCTTTCTTGGGCGGAGACCCAACTATTCGGCAACAGAAAAAGAATATCTGGCCGTTGTATGGGCTGTCATAAAATTTCGCCCCAACCTCTACGGCCCGCCCTTTCCAAGTAGTAGGTGACCACCACTACCTCGGTTGGATGGCCAATTTAAAGAACCCCACGGGACGTTTAGCTCGCTGGTGCCTCCGACTTGAGGAGTTCGACCTAACGGTGATTTATAAAGACGGAAAGCAACATTCTGACGCTGACTGCCTTTCACGAGCGCCAGTCGAGCACGCCGACAATGATGATGATGATGATGATGACGACACGGTCTTCCTCGGAGCGCTGGACGCTACCATCTTGTATCAGCAACAGATGGAGGACGAGGAGTTGCGGCCCCTTTTAGAATTTTTACAAGGCCGGAATAGCAAAGTTCCGATGCCCTTCGCACGCGGGTTGAAGTTGTGCTTGCGCAACAACATTCTTTACAAGCGAAAACTTTGCTCCTTGCGGAAGGGACTACCTCCTAGTTGTCCCCGCGTGTTTTCAAACTGAAATACTACGGGCGTGCCACGACGACCCAGCGGCTGGCCACCTGGGTTACGCTCGGACGACGTCCAGGATAAAACAGAATTATTACTGGCCGAACCTTGCCGCCACCGTGAAGCAGTACGTACGGACGTGCCGTGAATGCCAACGACGCAAGACTCCGCAGGGCCGACCAGCTGGATTACTACAACCGGTTCAAGTACCGAAAAGACCATTTGAGCAGATAGGCATGGATTTCTTACGACCGTGTACAACCTCTCACGCAGGCAACAAGTGGATAATTGTCGCCACCGACTATTTAACGCGGTACGCAGAAACGAAAGCGCTCCAGCGCTGCACAGCACTCTCCGTGACCCAGTTTTTCATTGAAAACATCGTTCTGCGCCACGGCGCCCCGTCGATTCTTATTACAGACAGGGGAGCCGCGTTTGATGCCGACCTTGTACGCATCATAACGAACCTGACAGGTACCTCCCACCGGCAATGAAGCGCTTACCACCCACAAACGAACGGCCTGACCGAGCGGTTGAACAAAACCCTTGCTGACAATCTGAGCATGTACGTTGATGTGGATCACAAATGCTGGGACGAAATTCTTCCTTATGTGACATTTGCTTATAATACCGCCCGGCAAAACACAACGCGCATGACACATTTGCACTTGTCCATGGACCTGAGGCAGAAACCATGATTGATGCAATGCTGCTCACGATGACGGCGACGGCGACGAGGACGTCCAGAGTTTCATCCAGAAAGCCGAAGAAGCGCGGCAGCTAGCGTACCATCGAATCACAAAACAGCAGCTGCAGGATTCTCTCCAGTACAACGCCCGCCAAAGGCACGCCGCTTTCGAACCTGGCGACCATGTATGGGTGTGGACCCCAATAAGACGTCGAGGGCTGTCGGAGAAACTTCTAAAGCGTTACTTCGGTCCCTACCGTGTCCTTCAACAACTTAGCGACGTCACTTACACCGTGGTTCCCGAAGACTGCACTTCAACGAGATGGCGTCGCTTGCGCCCGGACGTAGTGCACGTAGTGCGCATGAAACCTTATTTTTCAAGGACATAACACTCGCGCCGGTTGTCGGTATGTCCACACAAGCATTGGGGCGATGCTTCGTTTCGAAGGGGGGGAAAATGTCACGTGTTACATCGGCGCTAAGAGACGACTGTAAGGACGAAGAAGTGGTTGAGTGCGCGTGCTCTCTCATCATTGTCATTCAGAGCTTTGGCGCTCGCGCTTGGAACCCTGTGCTCGAGCTATCCCAATAAAGAGGCTCCGGCTGCTTGTAGTGACCCGGTCGTCTCCTTCAAGGACCCCGGCTCAGCATCTGCGTGTATATAGAACGCGACAATAAAACCCCCAAGAGCAAGCTCAGGTGATTCCTGGCTGTACTAAGTAGGAAACGTATATACGCACCTATAGAACTGCCCACGACGCGGTTAATACTACCTCTGGTGATGATTTTGTTGATAATAGGAGCGATTACGAAATGACGGTGGCGCTACAATAGTAATTGTCAGGTATTTTTAGATGGGAACCATCTCATGGTCGGGGCTATGTACCTCCCTTGGCATTGTCGTTGTTTCTCGGTCGACAGCCCACTGGCATGCTCGGCTTGCTGAACGCCCGGTGGTGTCTTACCTTCTAAGCTCCTGGAGCGAGAGTGTTGCCGGTGTCTTCCTGGGCTGCCACGGGACGAGCACGCTTCCATATTAAGGGCTCCTGGAGCAGTGTTGCCGGTGTCTTCCTGGGGCGCCACGAGACGAGCACCCTTCCCGCGCCTTCGATGTTTCATCGTCGTCGGCAGCGGCGTGCGTCGGCGAGTCACGGCGGGCCGTGATTACCAGGAGCCCACAACCATCCGGGGAACATGCATCGACCTCATCATCAGTAACTTTAGGGTTCATCCACTGAAACAGTATTTGACTTTACATTTGGCAGGCTATAAGGCAGGCATAATCAAAGCGAAATGCCAACCACAGCTCGACGCCACCTACGTTGAACATAACCTAGTTTGAATCACAGCTCGACGTCACCTACGCTGAACAAATAAAGAAAAACTCATACCACGTACAACGTCTCTCTCTCTCTCCCTCTCTCTCTCTCGCTTTAATGCCTCTCCACTCTAACACCCACCACCCCCTCGAATAAAATTACACCATCTTCCCGTAGGGAAACCCTTAGTGTTATGCAAAAGAACCATGGGGTGAACATTATTTCTCATTTCGTAGTTCCGGTAAGTTAAAAGTGTGGTAGTTACCATTGAAACCAAACGGTAAATATACTTGTAGGTACGCACGTCAACCTCAGGAAAATTATGAACATCAAATAATGGGCGCCTAAATCGGCCAATGCCTGCTTCGCCTACTATGGATTTTTCCCCTACGGGAAGATGGTGTTATTTGTTTTCAGGTGTGTTTGTAACATTTCTACATCTATATGTATTACGAAAGGCAAGAAGTACTGCCAAGTGGAGTTTCTTTGAACCTTGCGCTTATTTATTTTGGTGAAATAAATCACATTGTGGAAACCTAAGCTAATTGGGTTGTAAAATGCCAGTCAAAGATGATGTTTACATTTACGTAAGAAGGTTATGGAACCCTAAACTTTCTCACTTACTCTAAGAGAGACGGGCCGCAAACACAGAGCTTTTGAGCACGAGCTCGCTTGGGGAAGTATCATTAAGGACTGCTACAACAAGGCGAATATTTTCTGATGAGATCCTTAAAATTTCACTGGAGCTTTCTCTCACGCACAAGGCTTCAAAGGCATAGCTTTTGTTGGTGAGCATTGCCGGACACATAGGTAAGTTTTAGTATGATTGTTTATTTGAATAGTTGCGGTGCTAGTAGTTGTAGTCATATATGTATCCAAGGGGTCATCGTCTTTCTGGCAAGTGGGGGAGGCAAAATTGTCCTCAGCATTGTGCACTTCATTTAGGTCTTCGTTGTCGACAATAGCCAGCAGTGGCGGTATCTTAAAGTCGTTCCAGGAAGGATTGGGATACTCGTAGCCATGTTTGCAAATATCCATAATTGCTAATAGGCAATGCGCTGCCCGTGGCGACCTCTCCCAACCAGGTCGCCTTTTCAACTTTACCATTAGCGCTGCAGTTTTTACTAAATGCGCGGTTGTGTTTGACGACAGCACTGGATTTTTTTTTTTGCAAAACCACTTAGGGAGCCAAGCAGCATTCGACATTTTTTTTTGCTTCTGAGTTTTTGCAAGTGTTTCTGATAAGTAGGACTTGATTTCTCCTATTTGGTTTTTGATGTGCGCAGAAATAAGATTTGCGCAAAAGACGATGAAGAAGAAACGAGGGGGCAAGACGAGCAAAGCTTCCAAATAGACCAGGACGAAGAGACGAGACGACAAGACGAGCGCAGCTTCCAACTTTCAAAGTTGAAAGTTGTGCTCGTCTTTCCTTTTATTCTCTTCGTCCTCGTTTGTTGCGCAAACCGATTCCTTCACATATCTTTGAAAAAACTCCCACCTCCCCTCGCGGGAACCCTAGGGTAGATGCGATGCATAGGGGGTTCACGTTGCAGCGTTGGACAGTGAAGGAACGGCGCTGAAACGATGGAGAGGAGCGGCGCAGGCACCGCGTTTTATAGCGCGCATAACGGTGAGGGGATGCGCCGGCTCCAGTGCGTCTGCCGCGGCTATGACGCAACACAATCCAACACAATCCTCTTTAATCCAATCGAATTCAAATCCAACCCAATCCAATCCAAGCAAACCAAGCCAAGCCAATCCAATCCAAGCCAAGCCAAGCCAAGCCAAGCCAAGCCAAGCCAACCAAAGCCAATCCAATCAAATCCAATTCAATGCCCCTTTCAAGAGAGTGTTCGCTATCGAAGGGAGAGGGTGTGACCTGCGGAGAGTGCCGCTGGCGTGGCGAGGAGAATGGGGGAGGCGAGGACGCCGACAACGCTGGATGGATGCAGGGACAATGCGAGTGAATGAGATGCGTTCGCATTCAAAAGCAGAGTCATCTGCAAAAAAAATAATCGAAGAGACCGCAGTGAGGTCAATAATGATCGCAAGAAAGAGTAAAGGGCCAAGAGCTGTTCCTTGGGCTATGCCTGATATTCGGCGGCAAATGATGAGCTAACGCCTTTAGCTGTGACAATGTTGGCGTGTAGTAGAGAAACTTTTAAGCCGCTTTGAACCTTTAGTTTCAACTCTAATATATCGGAGTTTAGTAGAAGTAGGCGGATAGTGACTTTATACGAAGGGTCAGTATATTCAAGTAAAGCCAAGTTTTTCTTTGATAACAATATTTGCGGAAGAATCGATTGCCGTAAAAAGTTGTTTACATTTTTTATTACGCTTCTAATGTTCGTTAAAAGAACAGGCACATCATGAAATAAAGGATGTACAGCCGTATTCCTCGGCAACCGTTTTTGCGATGTCGTTTGGGAATTAGAAGTGCTGTCCACTGGAACCCTATGTAGGGTTCTGAACATGTGGGAGGATTTTGGCTGTGTTGGTGCAGGGGAATCAGAGTTCGAAACATAAAAAATACGTCTACGTTTCCATGACTTTGGGCATCAAAGGGAAATACGAGTAATATTTTCCTGTTCAATATTAGCCTTCTGGATTTCAATTTAAAGGAAGAGGTTTTGGGCTTTGATTTCGCAAATTTGATAAGCTTTTTTGATGTATGCGCGTTTGTGCCGAGGATTCTTCGGTAAAACGAACATTGAGTTCTTTCTGCGTTGCCTTTACTTAAAACATGTAACTAGCTTTAAAACTACAAAATTTTAAGATTAAAGGGCGGCATTTTGCTCATAATAAATTCTCCCTAGATGCCCACGTTCATGCATCTATCGTCAGTCAGAGTATCAGGACACAATTGAAACAGTTCTAATACTATATTCCAACTTTCTGCCCGACACAAGGTTGTCGAGTATGTCCTGTACTCCTGCTCATCAACACGAGCTTCCAGTACTAGGTTTTGTACGTGAAGCTCTATTATTGTACGATCCGATGACTTCACTGCTCCGCTGATTTCGTCCTGATTCTGAAGTTTTGTGCAGTAATGGGGAGCCTGTCCCGAAGCTAGCTACCGAGGATTAAACGTTTTTTGGCCTTGTAAGAACTTCTCCACCTCTTCTTTATTTCAGCGTGGCTGCCTGGTATGACAGATAAATCTGCCTGAAGTTGTTTTAGAATCTGTAACATTTCACTGTTTTTGTCTAGTTTGGTTGAGGACTCGCTTTCGGAGTGGTTAGAAGGGTTGCTATTTTGTGAGCACGCCTTATTGAATGGACCATGTTTGGCTTCGATATCTCTCGAAATCAATATAAGAATGCCCCTAGTAAGGCAGTCAGAGAAAACCTCACAAAACACTTCTGGACGCGGGAGCGGCAAGCCACAACCTTTGTCACTCGTCCTCGCATACAGTGAAATACGGTTGCGCAACTGAACGAAGAACAAGAGCATATTTAGAGACATTGCGGCCGTCCTCTGCAAAACGTCCTACTCCTGAATTCCTCGAAAGACCGCTCTTTTAAAACTACCGCTGCTGTGGCTTTTGGTGATGATGAAGCTTCAGTCAAGGGAAGCAAACTTTTCAAGACGTTTTGTCAGCGCAATGGAGTCAATCACTGGAGCTCGGCGTGCAGACTGAAGCGTTGTGGCGGGAACTGTGACTTACAGCATGTCGCCAACGCAGGCGTAGGAGGGTGGCGAGCCAAAACTCAACACCGGCAGCATTCCGTGAACAAAGAACAAGACAGAATTTTCAGCCTTTGTGTCCCGTCCGCTGTAACGATACCCAAGTGGTGTTCTCTAGGAACGCATTTTATTGCAGATATGTTGTGTCGCGAGAAAGTGAGAAACGTCATGGTAAGCCACGTGACTAATTTATGATCCTACTAGTCGTACAAGTGCATACGTAATCATGTTCAGGAAGACTAGACTGATCAGCTCATGATGTAAAATAGCCACTCAAGAGCAGTCATTTGATAGATCAGATGGCAATAGTTAGGATGTAATCAACCTCGTGGTAAGTCACGTGAATATTTCTAGATCTATACGAGTCTTGCGATATCATTGGGAATCATGTTCAGAAAGACAAGATTCTTTATCATATCACAAAAAAGAAGCAATTCAACAGCGTTCATTTCGTATGCATGATGCCAGTAGTCAGGATGTAATAAACGTGATGGCAGGTAACATGACTGATTCATCATTAAGAGGACTCAGGCGACACCATACGAAATCATATTCACAATGACAACCTTCTTTTCCCCACACCATATTAGGCATTGCGACCGCGTTCATTGGATACTTATGATGGGATATTTACGTCATGTAAGAAGAGTCCTGGTGAGTCTTGTGACTAATATATCTTTCCTGGGAGTCATGCGACGTGATGAGATATTACAAATTTTAGGACCAGAATATTTGCACATCACGTAAGCAAGAAATTCAAAAATGTTTTTCTTATACCTATGGCGACAATAACCGTGGTATAATAAACTTCTTGCTAAGTCATGTCACTAATAATGTCGCATTGAATTATTACCACATTAAAAGGGGCCATGTTCACAAAACAAGATTCTTTTTCACATCACTGAGCCAGCAATTAAACTGCGTTCGTTTGATACTCGTGATGCCAATGCTTCTGATGGTATGAACCACATGGTAAGTCACGTGACAAATTCAAGATCCATAGGAGTCGTGCTACGTCATCAGAAAACATGTTCACGCTGAGAAGAACAATTTCAGACCACATAAAGCAAAAATTTATTGGTGTTCTTTTGATATCCATGATGTACAGAATCACGATGTAATCAACAACTTGGTGAGACACGGGAATAATTTATGATCTATAGGAGTCATGCGACGTCATAACATAAGATGTTCAGACATAATTTTTTATATCACGTAAAAAGCACACGAACAGTATTCATTTATTACCCATGAGTACTCGTGATGTAATAAACATTGGGGTAAGTCACGTGCCTAATTCATCATTAGTAAGATTCATGCGGCATCACGAGGAATCATGTTCAAAATCACAAGACTCTGTTTGCGACATCATAAGGAGTCACGTTAAAAATTACAAAATTTTTGTTAACATCACGTAAGCAAGCGATTCAACAGGGGTAATTTAATACCCATGATGCCAATACTGGTGATACAATAAACCTCATGGTAAGGTAAGTGACTAATTCGTAATCCATAGGAGCCAGGTGACATCATCAGAAATATTGTTCGCAATGCCAAGATTCTGTTTCAAGACCTCGTAAACAAGCAATTTAACAGCGGTATTTTGATACCCATGATGCAAATAATCGTGATGTAATACAACGCATGGTAAGTCACGGGATATATTCGCGATCCGTAATAGTCATGTGACATCATAAGGGTTCATGTTCACAATGTCATGATCCTTTTTCACATCACCTAAACAAGCAGCCCAGTAGCGTTCATTCATTATGCATTATGCCAATACTCGTGATGTTATAAAGGACGTGGTAAGTCACGTTTCTGGTTCATGATTCATAGGAGTGACGCGACATCATAAGGTATCATATTAACACATGGTATTTTGAAGGTGTGTTGCTGGCATAGAGGAGGAGGAGACTTTTAATATCATTTCACCGATAACTATGACGTCTTTATTTAAAACTGACTTATCATACGGCTAGTGTATTGTTCACGTGAGTATTGAGTGGGGAAAGTTTGGCGCTTGGAAAACAGCCATCATAATCATCATCATCATCATCATCATGATAAGCCTGCCTTAGCTGTATTCAGGCCAAAGCACTCTCCTAATTTTCTCCAATTTTCCCGGTTCTGCGCAAACTGCGACCAATTCATCCCGCAAATTTCTTAATTTCATTTCCCATCTAACTTTCGCCCAGCCCCTGCCACTCTTGCCTGCTCTAGGGATCTAATCTGTTACCCTTGTGACCAACGCTTATCTCGCCTTCTCATTACATGCCCTGCCCACGTCCATTTCGTCATATTTCGATTCTTATGTCTTTAACACCAGTTTGCTCCCTTACCCACTCTGCTCTCCTCTTCTCCCTTGTGGTTACTTCTACCAAATTACGTTGCATTGCTCGCTAAGTTGTCCTTAATTTAGGTTGAACCCTTAGTGAGCCTCCAAATTTCTTCCCCGTGGGTGAGTACTGGTAAGATGCAGCTGTCATACAGTTTCTTCTTGAGGGACAATATTAGGCTGCCATTGAGTATCTCCGAATGCCTGCCGAATACATTCCGCCCCAATCTTATCCTTCTAATTATCTCTGCCTCATGGTTGAGATCCAGAGTGAGAACTTAGCCTACGTAGATATATTCGCTTACCACTTCTACTGCCTCACCAGCTATATCAAAGCGTTGAGCTGTCGATCTGTGCTGTCTAATACAGTGGAACCCAAAAATTACAACTTTCAAGTGGCCGCACAAAGACCTCGTAAGGCCGGGGTGTTCATTTGATCAGCGTAGGGTTAACGCCGGCCTCGTAGACGGTCTTACGCTACAGGTGGAATAGGAACTTACCTTAATGCCTTTATTTAGCGTGTCTCGTCTAATTTGCGAACACTTGGCTAAAATCCCAAGTCGGCAGGAATAAGAAACGCCTACTTTGACCCCTTGCGCTCCACAACGTTCGGTCTAGCTCGCCAGTGAAGCGTCGAGCGCCACACGACCACCATACGGTCCAGCGCAAGTTAAAACCCGTCAGCCTTCCGCGCGAGATAAGGCCGACATGGTCGAACAAATTGGGAGAGGAAAAACGCGAGAGTGTCACTATGGCAAGGCCAAGCGAAACGAAAGAAAGTACCACGCGACGATGGAAAGAAGTTGGCAAATAAATGATCGCAGCGACAACGCCACTCTGAAAGACACTGAGAGGCACAGAGCATCGTGAAAGGAAGGAACTTGGATTGACTGGGCGAGGGTAATGGGTGTTCGGTCCTCTGGTTGCGTAGTATGTGTTTTCACGTTTGTTGGCCTAATGGAGCTTCAAATTCACAATCCTCCAGCCACCTAGACTTAACAAGTTGCGGTTTGCGCTTTGGCGTACTGCTGCCGCATGGGGCCACCGAAGGTAAACTCCCACTTACGCCTACCCACCTGCTTGCTTGCGTCTTTTCAGCCAGTGGTGTTTTCAGCCAGATGGCGTTTTTGTTCGAAGAAGTATGCTAAGCGGAAGGGCAGGGGTCCAGAAAGGTTGTGCGAGATAGGGAGGTCTAACCGAGCTGCCTTTTATAGCACTACGCCCAAAGGGTCTAACATTGGGAAAACAAAATCGAAGGGTGGAGTGCTGAGGGAGTAGACAAGAATCGCCTTCCGATAAGAAACAACGAAAGTACTGCCAGTTTGAATGAAGCTCAGGCTGTGAGGCGTAAAACACAAGCAGGAATGCGGATAAAAAAACTGCGGCTGATTCCTCCGTCAGAGGAATCGGTAAGACACCAAAATCAAATTTGCAGCGAAATCTGCTGCTGAGCAATATGTGCAGGTCGGTGGCTTTTTTGTGGGTGTGCTTGGCGAGCGAAGTTGCGTCGGGAGGTTGCGTCGGCAGCAGTGTACTGGCGTCCTTTTCGTTATGGTATGACGTCAGTAAAATCTTGTTGTATCTCGGCATGAAACACTTCCGTATTCAAATATAAAATCCCAAAACGAACAACCGGAAGTATAACATACACTTTAGTACTAAAGGTTGCTTCCCCAGCAAGAAGACGCTGGGTGCTGGCTTGCACCCTTTGAAATGCGCTTTCTTCGTCATGCTGGCGTAAAAGCGAAACCTTCGCGAATTACGGGATAAAACACTTCCTGTTAAAATAGGTGAGAAAGAGGGGAAAAGGACATATTATAAGCGGTATGTAAAAATGTGGTCAGTTGTGACAAAGCCCCAATCTCGCACCATAATGAGCATTCAATCGGGATTTTTTTGTTCTAAAAACACGTTGATTGTGTTTTAAACGATAACCAATATTCATCATGTAGAAAGTGACCCAGCCGTAGGAATTGCATTCACATGAAATGATGCCGTGCAGCTACAATGGGAATCTAAACAGCTTTCTCAGAATATTTGCCATTAAAGGAGCATTTTTTCTGGACGAGGAGAAATTTGCTCCAGCTTGGAATAGTCAAAAAGTTTGCAGAGATTTTTTTAGCCTATACGTAACACTGCTACTTTTAGCGTTATAGATGCCAATCGACGTGTGCAAAACAATATTTTCACGAAACTAAATATGTTGAGAACATTCGGAACACAGTCTCCATAACTCACTACTAAGCCATTCAGAGGGCGCCAGTCGGCCTTCTTTCTAAAGTTAACGAGGACATTCCTGAGTGGCTCTCTGTTTCAGCATATGAAATCGTTAATTATTCGGAACGGCGTTTTCGTTTAAGAATATCTTTTTAATGTCCCTCGTCCGCTTATGTTCCTTGTATGCCCGTCTTCGGTGCGTAGCGTATTATCTTTGAAAATGAATATAGTTATGACAGTTTATACGTTTTCGGTAAAGCTCTGTCTCTACCCTGCTTTTCAAGTCAGAAACCATTACGTCGAAGAAATTGGTAATGAAATCCGATAATTGCGGCCAGCAACAAATTTTTGATTAGACGCTTTTACACTACGCAACTAAGCTCATGAGACTAAATTCTCCCTATGGTTAATCAAAGATTACTTTGTCAAAGTAATGGCTTTAAAACATTACTTTTAAACTTTCCTTCAGACATTACCACAGAATATCAGTATAATTTAGCCCTTTCCTTGCCTCTCTTGACGCGCAACTTACCTGGCGAAAGTATTCGAAGTAAAAAAGCAGAAGCAAAATTTAGGACAACACCTCAGAGACACCAGTATTTGGAAATTGTCAACCTGCTTCGGCCCCAGTAATTCAATGTTCAGTTGAAAGAGTGCTAGAAAGTGTGAAATTCGTGTTTAGGGAGCGGAGAAACAGCATTTTTTTGTTGATGTGCATATTTGGCTTTTAAGTTCTATTGGTCTAAAACAATGCTAGTACTTTCCAGCAATACAGCCGTCTACATTGCTCCATTTTGCAGTCATGTGCGCAGTCCAGTGAGACGTGCTGCGGAATATAATTTAGACTCGGGATTTCTTAAAGAAATCTATAATTTTAAGACATATCATATTTGATTTATTTTTTTGCTGATATCTCTTTTCTTGGTTGTCCTTCCAAAATGTCTGAGTTTCCGTCGACTGACGCTTTATATTTATTGAACGAACCTCATTTGAATTGTAATAACATTTGCTTCAATAAGACGAGAGGCGAAGTTATATACTGAACACTTATCGTCAGAGCATGTTATTAAGACTAGCGTTCACTGTCGCTTTTCATAACCAATTAAGAGGCCAGGCTAATCTGAACAACGCCCATTCTAACGCTGCCGATGTGCAGAATGGAGATTTACGATTGCATTCTACAGCGACTTTTCTAGGAGAACTACAGCTACTTGGAGTTCCAGCTCGACGTGCAACGTGCGTGACGTTTTCTGCCATGCGCACAATCTACACTTCAAGTTTAGAAGTTTAAAATGCCTAGCATCGGGCTTAATACTAAAGATTTGCTAAGGCAATATTGTAAGTATGTCCAATAATAAGCATTCGGTTAAACATTTTTCGTTCGAACAGCGGCTATATCGTCAGTGCATAAAAGAAACACTAGTCTACCCAAAACATACCCTGGCCCTCATCTTTATTGCCTAAGTGAGAGCGACCCTCCTTGATGCACATAATCTATAATGTGAATTAAAAATAGAATTCTTTTTACCCAAGGTACCAGCTGCGCTTGAACGAAACACTAAATACTTTTTAGTATATTTATTATAAAAACTTCAGGATCCTAGCGATATAGCAACAAATGTTAGAAACGAAAGAAGCAGAGCATTCACACTAGTGGATGTCAGAGATATTTTGAGAAAAAAATAAAGTGCTCTGACCCAATATTTGTTTTTCAAAGCCACACACACACGACCATCAATTTTTTTTTTTAGATTAAAATTTCGACCACGCTTCGTGACTTTTCAAATTTTTTCGGTAACCTCCACTCATCTCAGCAGAACCTTTGCTTCGAAATCGTGTTTCGCTAACGAATGGTTGCCAAAGCTCTGTTGCTGTACTGACAAAATGTATTTTCAATTATTTGTTACACTTTTACACCACTTACGCCAATGATCTGTGAAAAATTGTATGAGCTAAATAAAAAGGGCCCCGCACTGGGCACCTTGAGTATTCATGTTGACGGTGAGCAGCGACAGCGCTGATCCCGAGCTCCCATACATAAGCCATGTCCAACCGTGGCGAGGTGTTTAAGGTGAAGGGTAGAAGCCGTAAACGGTGGCCGTCGGGGCCTTGGTCAAGCTCAAGCCGATGGGCTCCCTGCCTGTCTACCATGCAGGGAGCTCTGGGACCTCTTTGACTACCAGGGTAAGGTGTAAGAAGAAAGTACCCCAGTCTCCGTGCTTTTATACTATGCTGTATGGTATTTAAAAAAACACACAACTGTGATTGTCCCAATAAAGGGGCCGCACCGAAGTATCTTTTCCCAAATTGCCATCTTTGACATTTCCTGAACCAGATCATTACTCTCGATTTCTTGTCATGGAGTCCCTCAATCCAACCCACCCTCTTCCATCTCAGTCAGTCTTCTTCATCGCTAAGTATCTCGAAGCCATATAGGAAAATCGTATAAGTGCAAAAATCAAAGGTCTGGTAAACTCTTATTCGAAATAAATGACAAACAGCAGTGTGCAAAGCTTCTAGCTCAAACTACACTGGCTGATGTCGGCATCGGGTTCACACCCCATCGGATCCTGAACAGCTCGCACGGTATGATATCCGAGACAGATCTCCTGAACGAAACGGATGCGGATCTCCTTGCCACCTTGAAGGATCAGGACGTCACTGCCGTGAGACGCATCACTATCCGCAGAGACGACAAGGAGATTCCCACCAAGAACATTATCTTGACTTTTGACCGCGCAGTTCTTCCACAACACATAAATGCAGGTTTTATCCGTTGCTCCATCCGTCCGTACATCCGAAACCCGCGGCGCTGTTTTAAGTGCCAGCGGTTAGGGCATGGTACAAACTCTTGCCGAACGACGTGTGCAAAATGCGCGGCGAATGATCATCCGATACCCTGTCTCGTGTGAACTGCGGCGGGCCGCATGCAGTGTACTTCTGCAAGGGCGAAAAATTCCAACTGAAAAAAAAGAACGTCAAGGTAACTGAGAACATCACCTTCCGGGAGGCGCGAAAGAGGTACGCCTCTTTCCCTCTGGAAGGTACGCGCCGACGCAGCTCGCCGGGGATGGAGCGGCGTCTGGTGTCCACAGGGACCCAGTTCAGCGAGTCGGACCTGGTCCCACCCCCACCCCCCGCTGGGTTTGCCTCACGCAGCCAAACCCGGCACCACGCCGCTTGCTGAGGCAGCAGCGGTTGTGGTGGAAACCACTTCTGTCGGGACTTGTGCCGCTCCCGCCTCTGTCTGCCCGTCCTCCAGTGCGTTGGAGGGTACAGAGGTGATGGACACCACGGGACCCGCACCGGCTCCCACCGCCACCGCACCGCCCGTGCCACCTCTGGCGCCCCCGACGGCGGCGGCTCAAAACGAAGGGCTCCCAAGGGGGGGCAAGTCCGGGAGGCCCGGTCCGTCGGGCACCCCTCGGACATCCGACGACGAGATGGATGTGGGGGCCGTTCCTGTCTGCAACGCAGCGCAAGGAGCGGCCCACCGACTCCAGGCCTACAGAAAGGGCCCAAAAAGCCCAATCCAGAGTAACAGCCCCGAAAGACGAGAAACACATGAACACAACCACGAACACACACACTCCCGTCATTCTTAAATTTAAATAATGGGAACAAAAAATATCATCCAATGGAACTGCAGAGGCCTCCTTAAAAATCTTGACGATGTGAATAAGATTCTGCATGCCAGTCAGCCAAAGTATCATGTGTCTCCAGGGAAACCTACCTCAACTCTAAACAAACAAATTTCTTAAATAGGTACATGGTATTCAGAAAGGACAGGGTTGGCTGCACCCACTCTCAGGAGGTGTGGCCAATTATCGCTCGAAATCATTAGCATGGCCACCCTCTCTCTTTAAAACACTGTCCTCGAGGCTGTAACGATCCTTACAATAATATTTAATAGTGTTGATAACGGTATGCTCCATATCCATCTCTCGTGATTTTGCGCTTCCGAGCTGTGATTTCGAGGCACTGGTTGACAAGCTGCCCCGAACCATGCATACTAACAGGCGAATCTAATGCGCACAACTCACTTTGGGGGTCCTCCACAACGGGGAATGCCCGAGGTCGCCTGATAGAGAAGTTTCTTACATCCTCCGGAGCATGCATTTTCAACAAAAACAGCCTACATACCATAACTTAGGACACAAGACATACTCGCATCTTGACTTGGCTATTGGTTCCGCAGTTTTCTTTCCATGTCTCGAGTGGGGTGTGGGCACGAACCCATATGGTAGTGACTATTTTCCCACTTTATTAATGTATATAGGTACAGGCCTGAGCAGTCCATCTTCCCATGAAAGGCTTAATGAACCAAAAGGAAACTGGAGCACATTCACACAAACATCTCAACTACACGACACATCCATAAAACACCTACACGTGGAGGAAGCCGCCCAACTCATCACGGCGCACATATCCTCGACGCCACCGAGAGGTCCATTCCCCGGGCCTCCAGTGCGTCCCGCACCCCAAGGAGGCCCTGGTGGAACGAGGACTTCAGGCGGGTGCGAGAGGCCCAGAACAAGGCGTGGGGTGTCCTTCACCGGTACCCCACGTAAGATAACCTCATTTCTTTTAAACGGGCAAAGGCTTTTGGGAAGCGAGTGCGTCGGGAGGCGAAAAGGGAGAGTTGGCGCATATTCCTCACTTCCATCATTCATACACTGACACACACAAAGTCTGGACACGAATACGCAAACTAAAAGGACAAAAGACACAGAGCCTGCCCCTGGTTAGTACAACAGGGGACACACTGGAAGACCAAGCTAACACACTCGCACAACACTTCCAACACATGTCCAGTTCAGCGCACTACACAAACACTTTCATGAAACACAAAACATCTGCAGAAAAATAAGCCCTTAAAAGACAAAGAAATCAAAAACTTCTTACCACTCTGAATTCACTCTCTATGAGTTGAGGGCTGCCCTGAGCACGTGCAAACCTTCAGCTCCAGGCGCAGATAAGATTACATACACGATGATACAACACGATACACCCAGACACTCTTGAAACACTCTTACACCTATACAATAAAATACGGCTTTCGGGGAACATTCCACGCTTTTGGAAGGAGGCCATAGTAGTGGCTGTCCTAAAGGAAGGGAAGGACCCTTCCTCTACCGCCAGTTATCGTCCCATTGCCCTGACGAGCTGCCTGTGTAAGCTCTTTGAGAAGATGATAAACCGGAGACTCGTGTACTTCTTAGAGAACAACGGTCTTCTCGGTAGCTGCCAGGCAGGCTTTAGGGCGGGGCTATCTACCGACGATCAACTCGTTGCGTTAGAGTCATATATCAAACATGCTTCCCTGCACAAGCAGTACTGTATGAACGATTTTTTTATTCATGAAAAGGCGTACGATACTGCCTGGTGGTACGGCATCTTCAGCGATTTGAAGTCCTTTGGTATGTCGGGTAACATGATGAACACGCTTTTCAGTTACCCGTCTGAAAGAACGTTTCGCGTGTGAGTTGGAACTGCACTTTCTAGGTTCATGTGCAGGAAAATGGCGTGCCACAAGGTGAAGTTTTAAGTTGCACCCTTTTTATTGTCAAAATGAATTCCCTTAGGAAGGCATTGCCACCGTCGATATCCTGCTCAATTTATGTAGACGACGTACAATTATCCTTTAAGTCTTGTAACCTTTCTCTCTACGAGCGCCAAGTTCAGCTTAGTGGTAACAAGCTATCTGGCTGGGCAGATAGCAGTGGTTTTAAATTTAATCCAGGGAAGTGCACTTGTGTTTTGTTTTCCAAGAGGCGTGGTATCCGGCCGGATCCAGACATTCATCTCAATGGTGTCTCGATTCCTGTCGAAACGGAACACAATTTTTATGTATATAATCTTTGACGAAAAGCTCACATTCATTCCACACATAAAAATACCAAACATAAATGCTTAAAAACAATTTTATCCTGAAGGTTCTCTCGCACATCTCTTTTGGTGCTGACAACTTCTTTTACGTGTTTTACCAGCCTTGATAGGTTCACGATTGGACTATGGTAGCGTTGTCTATGGGTCAGCCACTAAAACATCCCTCAGAATGCTGGACCCTGTGCTTCATCTAGGGCTCCGCTTGGCGTGTGGTGCGTTCCGGACTAGCCCAGTTCAAAGCCTCTATGTGGAGTGCCACAAATTGGAACTACAACGTCAGAGAGTATACACAGATCTCCTTTATGCTTGTAAAATTTCATCCATGCCTCACCATCCTTTCAAATCAGTTTTTCATGATATATTCATGACTGAACTCCTTTAAAATCGATCATCGTTCTCTGTGCCCTTCTCTTACAGATTTAAACAGGAAGCGTCAGAGCTTGCTGTCTCCTTTTTAGATACAATTCAAACCTCTCTAACAGATTTTATAGCACCATGGCATCTCCGCCCTATATCATGCGATACATGTTTCACACAAGTAGATAAAAACCGAGCTCCAACATGTGCAATTCTGCAGCATTTCTTGTATTTGAAGCAGAAGTATGAGTGTTCTGAATTTTGAAACGGACGCCTCTAGAACTGCGACCTCTGTGTCCTGCGCGGCGCATAGACAAGGCCTTAATGGCACTAGAACTCTGAATAGTCATACTAGTATCTTTACGGCAGAGGCTTACGTTGTACTTCTTGTTGTCAATCATAATACTTCAAAGCCACATCCCACAATCCATTATCTATGCAGATTCCCTCAGTGTTGTGCGGGCACTGTCGTCACCAATGCCTTTGAAAAACCACGTTGTCCATCTGATCGTCAAGGGTATTGTGTCTGTGTAGGTCCGCAAATTTGAACTGGTTCTTTGCTGGGTCACTGGTCCCTGTTGTATAGCCGGGAACGAAGCAGCGGATCGAATGGCTGCTGCTGCTACACTCTTGAATACAGTATACATAACCACATTACCCTACACCGACGTGAAACCACACATCAGACAACTTCGCAAAACATGGCCACCACACTGGAGTCAACCAACAGACAACACGTTACACGAAATAAAACCACACTTGGGACCATACACCACCGACACACGTAAAAGATACACTGAAGTCGCCTTGCTAGATTACGGATAGGGCCTACTCATGCACGCCCTCGCACCTTCTCACTGGGTCTCCAAGACCTCTGTGCATCAGGTGTGGAGAGGCCCTATCCGTGATCCACATCCTTATACAATGTAAGGCACTTGACACAACACTACACAAATACTTCCCACAACTACATGTGCGACATATTCCACCACACCCCACCATACTTCGTATGAGACGAAGCCATGTTTTCAAAACAAACGCGTTTTCGTGTTTCTTATCGACGCAAAATTTTTACATCTTATTTCTTATCATGCATGTTGACAACCTGGCCCTTTACACTAGTCATCTTCATTAAGTTGTGTTTTACTTTATTTTTACTGAAATGTTCTACTTTTACTTCCATGTCTCTTTCATGCAGTTTTATATTGTTTGGCGCTCTTTGCCCTTAGTCGGCCTTGCGCCAAACTCCAAACATCATCATCATAAATAAAACGGGACTCATATTGTAAATGCCCGCAATATCTATTCTGTATTTAAAATATTCAACTCTATTTTCTCACTGCCACCTTAAGTAAGGCAGACTGTGTTCCTTATACCTTGAAGAATACGTGTTGGGGGAAACATGGCCAATTCACAAATCTGAAACAATCTTAACAATTTGGTGGTTTTATCGTTTTACCTAACGGCCTGCTTGGGTGTTGTAAACGCTGTCTCACAATATTCCGACCAGTCAAATGTTGAATTGGCATCGAGGAGTTTGTGGAGCGGTGAAGCAATTGTGGAAAAGATGCGATGAAACGATAGAAGTCCGACGGCAATCCTAGTAAACTGCGCAACTCTTTCTAAAGGAGAGGTCGGGAAGCCTTTGGCGGCCGTAATTTGTGGGGATTAGGGAGAATTCCATCTTTGCTAACAACATCACCCAACACTTTGATTTACCTGCGAAGTGACTTTTTTTGCATTGAGTTGCAGGCCTGCATAACTGAGGCAAGTTAAAACTTGATCAGGCGCTGAAGGTGCTCTCTAAACATGGACGAAAACATTACAATGTCATCGATGTAGCGCAGGCCCGTTTTTATTTCAATCCACGAAGAAAAATGTCTATCGAACGCTCGAAGGTGGCCGGGGCGTTACAAATCCAAAACGGCATGACATTACATTCATAGAGCCCATCCGGTGTTGCGAAAACAGTTTTCTCTTTATCGGCACATGCATGGGGATCTGCCAGTACCCGGATCGAAGAACAAGACTAGAAAAATATTCTGCGCCTTGCTAGGTATCTAAAGCGTCGTCCATTCGATGCGTTATTTTTTGATTGCCCGATAATCCACAACAAAATGTCTCGGAGCCGTCTTTCTTTTGAACAAGCAGTACGGGTGCTCACCAGGAACTGGCGGAAGTACGAACGATGTTTCTCTTTAGCATGGCATGGACGTTTTCTTCGATGATTTTGCACTTTTTAGGTGAAGCGCATTACGGGCGCCGGCGAACGATGCAGGAACCATCTGTTTCAATCCGACGGGTGCCGCTGAAGTCAGCTCCAGAACCGAGGTGGGGAGAGTGGAATATTTTTCATGTGTTTGGCCAGCAGGGTCTACAGTTGTCCAGTTTTCGCTGTGGTAAGGTCAGGTTTGATAACTGCAACAGCAGGAGAAGACAGCAATTCGTAATCCGATGAATTATTCCTAGGGGATAGCAAGCTGAAAGGAAGAACAGCTTTAGCGTCATCGCGGGGAACGAAAGCAATAGTGGCGTTTTGAGGTACCAAAATGGTCTCGATTGTACTTTTGACTGCGGCGAGAAAGGTGGACTTATTTGAAAAACGAACAAAGCGGCGGGGGTATTAGCAGTCCTTTAAACAAGAAATTTCCGGTTGGTGCAATTAACAAGTCGCCGTCAACAATGTCGTCTGAAGCTACGGAGATTACGGTTTCTTCTCCCGGGGATCGTAAAGTCGGAAGTACAGGTCAAGCGTAGCTGTGGATCGTCAGCGACACTAGCAAGGTCCATTTCGGTGATGTCCACCATCAAATTTACACAGAAATTACAGCAGATGTTGATCGCAAAAAGTTCCATGCTGAATGATTTGATGAGGGCATGGAGAGAGAATTGAAAACCGAATCAGATGACGAATGCCGTTGATAATCACACAGGCTGTACAATGTCCTGATGGTTGAAGCATAGCGGCGTTCGCACGACATAAACCTGGACCAGAGTAAGGAGTTTTCACTTTGTGTAGCCTAAAGCCCAATCTTTCATTAATTATGATATGCTGGTGGCAGTGTCTACAAGTTCTTCAACGCTAATTTCCTCAACTGTAACCGTCAACATATTCTATGGCCGGTAAGGGGGACTTGCACTGTTCCCTTGTGACGCAGTTTCACCCCCAAAAACTGCCCCATCTAGTTTTCCGCACGATTCACACCAACGTGTGATTCCGGGCGCAAGGGCGATGTAGAGCAACGGTAGGGTGAAGACGAGCGACGTCTAGCCACGCGCGAGTGAGAAGGGAAGTTGTTAGCATCCCGAGGAGGAAAACCTTGGCGTGGAGTTGGGGAGTGCACGCGTTGACGAGGGGCGTAGCCGAAGTAGGTGTCGCGTTCGTATGGTACGTAACCTGGGGCTCGTCCAGCTGGCATCGCCGCAAAACGAGAAATGTGTCCTTGAATGCCACAATAGTAGCACACTGGCCGTTCACTTGTTGGCCGGGTTGCTCGGCCCGCAGGAAAGGAAGTTAGTAAGGCACAGGTGCAGAATTAGCGATCAAGTGGACGTGGTCAGACGGAGGAGCGATTGGCTCCTTAGCCAGCGTAGGTCTCGTAACAGCTGGGAGTAAAACAGCGCGTGCTACGGAGCAGGACGACCTGGCTGCTGAACGGCGGTCATACATGCCAGCTCCGGCTTTATCATGTAACGCAGGCCATAGGTTTGGACGTGGGCGTTCTGGAGGCACGTTCCGTCACGCAGCTGTATGTTCCTCACGGATGATAGCCCGAATCAAAGTACGGAGCTTTGAATCCGAAAAGGAGCCGGTAAGGCAAACAATCTTGTTGAATGCGATTGGACTGCAGGTGGTCCAGGCGCTGACAGATCGTGCGTACGTCAGCAATCGTGGTAGGGTCTGTACCGCCAGAGCATTAAAGGCGAAAGAAGAGATTCCCTTCATGACAGGATGTACTTCGTCGGTTTCCGACCTTCCGACATGTCCTTGTCAGCTCGTTGGCAAAGCGCTTTGAAATCTTCTATCTACGAGAGTACGTCTCATACGGGTTGTCTGACAGGAAGAGGTAGAGGCCTAGATTTAAAACACCCTCCACCGCCTGAGAGAGTTGACGGGAACACTTGAGGTCCGCTTTATTTGCGAGCGCTGGGCACGGCCACAAAGGACCGCAACCATTCAAGAAGCGAACATGAGTATCAGCCGTCGAGAAGGAAGATGAAATGACATGATTAAGAACGAGTTTCGAAATTTAAACGTTCATTCCCGAAAGCAAAAGCCTCCCTTTGCCTTGGCCGCTCCCTCAGCTCTGCCTTTTTCACGCTCACGGTATCTGTTTCAATGACCTACCATATACTCCCCTTTACTTTCCGAGGTTTTGTTGACTGACAAAGCCTATTGCTATGCTATTTCAACGAGCCTTTCATTTGCTATTCTGATTCGCTGCATGCATAGCGAGGGTCTCGGTTTCTGGCAGTCATGTTGCCATAGGGAGCTTTAGAGGGTTCGACGATGGTCGACCACTCAACATCTCGGAGACACTCGAGTCTTGGTCCGGGGTTAAGAAAAAGGTCTTCCTAACTTCGAGAAGTCTGAGTGTTGCTGGATACGCCCCCCAAGAGCCGGAATCAAAAATACCTTAACATATATCCACGGAAAGTTGAGTGGAAAATAGCCCCATCCGGAGTGCAGTGGTCATAACACCAGACTTGTATTCTAGACTTCGTTACTTTATATCCCTCCGGGCGGGCATTTTTCTCCACTTTTCTTCGGTCTTGCCAAGTTCTGTATATGTTTAAATGACCTACCACATTCTCGCCTTTGCTTTCCGGGGTTTCTTTACTGCCAACCCTTATTTATGTACTAAATAAACGAGACCCTTATCACCTATTCTGATATGCTACATGCATTGCGAGGGCAGTTTTGGAGTCATAGGGAGCCTAAGAGAGTTCAGCACTGGTCGACCACTCGACATGTCGTTGAAACGAGAGTCATGGCCTGGGGATTAAAAAAATCTCCCCTTTGCCGGAGTAGACTAAGTGCCACTGGATACCACCCTCAAGTGCAGCAGACAAAAATACCTTAACATAAATACTCTAGAAAATGGAGGGGAAACGTTCCCCGCCAGTAGCTGAGTTGTCCTCGTACCACAGGTGTATTCTGGAGGTCGTGTGTTCGATCCATCCCGGTGGGCGTTTTGTCTCCACTTTCTTTCTGAATGTCCAAATTCTTGTCTTTTTTAATGACCTACCACATTCTCTACCTTTGCTTTCCGAGGTTTTCTTGACTACCAACCGCTATTTCTGTCTTAATATAACAAGACCCTCGTTTTCTATTTTGATTCGCTGCCTGCATAGCGGGATCCTCGGTTCTGGCCGTCTTGGGGCAAGAGGGAGTTCAAGAAATTTAACGATGGTCGACAGCTCTCGATATGCCGTAGACATTCGAGTCACAGCCAAGCGGGTTAAGAAAAAGGTTCTCTTAGCCTCGAGTAATCCCAGTGGCGCTGGCCACCACCCCAAGAGCAGGAATTAAATTACCTTCACCTTAATCTCCCATTAGGTGGAGGGGAAAATTAGCCCCGCAGTACCCTAGTGGTCGCCGCACCAGACGCGCATTCTGGAGGTCATTAGAACGGATCCCAACCGGAGTGCATTTTTTCTCGACTTTCTTTCTGTCTTTCCAAATTCTGAATCTGTTTGAAATGACCTACCACATTCTCCCCTTTGCTTTCACAATGTTTTCTTGACTGCCAACCCGTATTTCTGTCTTAATACAATGAGTCCCTCAATAACCTATTTTGATTCGCTTCATGCATAGCGAGCGCCTCTGATCTGGCATTTTTGGTGCCATAGAGAGTTTTTGAGGGTTCAACGATCATCGACTACTCGACATGTCGTAGACACTCGAGTCATGGCCCGGAGAATAAAATAAAGGTCCCCTTCGCCCCGAGTAGTTCGAGTGGCGCTGGCTACTAAACTCATGTGGAGCAAAAAACTAAAACACATTACCATAAATACCCCATTAAGTGGAGCGAAAAACCCCCCCGCCCGTAGCGTAGTGGTCATCGCGACAAACGCGTATTTTGGAGGTCGTATGTACAGATTTCTACTAGCGGGCATTTTCTCTCTCCAAATTCTTTGTGTCTTTCAAATTTTGTATCTGTTTCAATGACCTGCCACATTGTGACATTTGCTTTCCGAGGTTTCCTTGACTGCCAAACCTTATTTGTTTCTTATTTCAACCAGCCCCTCATTTTCTATTCTGATTCGCTGCATGCATAGCAAGGGCCTCGGTTCTGGCAGTCTTGATGCCAAGGGAGATAACCAGGGTTAAAAGCTGGTTGAATACTCTAGACATGTCATAAACATTCGAGTCATGGCCCGGGGGTTAAGAAGTAGGTTCCTCTCTCCCCGAGCAGTTCGACTGGCATTTGCTAATACCCCAATAGCAGGAATGTAAAATACCTTAACGTTACTACGCCAGAAAAAATAGGGGAAATTTGCAAAACCAGTACGGTAGCAGTCATCACATCAGATACCTATTCTCGAGGGTGTGGATTGACATCCCACTCGGCGGGCTTTATTTCTTCTTCACTTTCGTTTCTTGTTTCCCGATTCTGTATCTGTTTCAATGACCAACAATATTCTTCCCTTTGATTTCCGAGACATTCTTGAATGCCAACGCTATTTCCTGTCTTTATTGAAAGAACCCCTAATTTCCAGTGCTGAATCACTACATGTATAGGGAGGGCCTCTGTTTCCACGTCTTGGTGCCATTGGGAGCTTCGGAAGATTCAACACTGGTCGACAGCTGTCGACATGTCGTAGACCTTCCCGTCATTACCCAAAGGTGAAGATGTAAGTACCCTTCGCCCCTAGTAGTTTAAGTGGTGCTGGCTTCCACCCAAGGAGCAGGAATCAAATTACCTCAACTTAAATACCCAAGAAAGTACAGGGGAAAATTGGCCCCAGAGTAGCTTAGTGGTCGTGGCAACCAGACGCGTATTCTGGAGGTCGTGAGTTCGGATCCTACCCCCACTTTATTCCTGTCTTTCCAATTCCTGTATCGGTTTTTAATTTGATTTGCTACATTCATATCGGGGGCCTCAGTTCTCGCAGTCTTGGTGAAATAAGGAGCGTACGAAGGTTCTACACGGTTCGACCATTCGACAGGTTGTAGACATTGCAGTCATGGCCCTGGGAATAAAAACAATGTTCTCTTTGCCCGAGTACTCTGAGCTGCACTGGCTAGCTCCCTCAACTGCATCAAACAAACATAGCTTAACATAAATACGCCAGAAAGTTGAGGGGAAAATTTCCCCGCCGGTAGCTGAGTGGTTTCTCACAGCAGATGCGTATTCTGGAAGTCGTAGTTCGGATCCAACGCGACCGGCTTTTTTCTCCACTTTCTTTCTCTGTTGCAAATTCTCTGTCTGTTTCAATGACCTACCACTTCTCCTCTTTGTTTACGAGGTTTTCCTAACTGCTAGCACTTATTTGTCTTTTAATTCAAGGAGCCCCTCTTTTCCTTTTCTGCTTCACTACATGCATAGCGATGGCCTCCGTTCTGGCAGTCTTCGTGCCATATGAAGTCTAGGAGGTTTCAATGGTGGTCGACCGCTCTGGACATGTCATAGACACTCGAGGCAATGACCGGGGGATAAGAAATAGGTCCCCTTAATCCCGAGTAGTCTGAGTGGCGCTGGAAAACCCAGATATGCAGGGAAAAATGCCTTAACACAAAGACAACAGAAAGTGGAGGGGAAATAAGCCCTCCCCTTAGCGTAGTGATCTCTCTCAAGACGCGCATTATGGAGTTCGTGGGTGCGGATCCCACCAAGTAGGCATTTTTTCTCCACTTTCTTTCGGTAATGGCAAGTTCTGTATCTGTTTGCTATCATTTACCACATCACTCCTTTGCTTTCTGAGGTTTCTTGCAGGCAAAACTTTTTTCTGTCTTAATTCAACCAGCCCCTCATTTCCTATTTCGATTCGCTGCATGCATAGCGAGGGCCTCGGTTCTGGCAGTCCTTGTTGCCAAAGGGAGCTTAAGAGGTTCAAGGCTGGCGACCGCTCTCGACATGTCGGCGACATTTTTAGTCACAGCCCGGAGTTAAAAAATAGGTCCACCCTAACCCCAAATATTCCAAGTGGCGCTGGCTCCCACCCCCAAGAGCCGGAATCAAATTATCCTAATTTAAATACTCCTAGAAATGGAGGGCAAAATTGTCCCCCTGTAGCTTAGAACAGAGTCGCCAGAAAAGAGGCCCATGTAGCGAATCAAAAATGGAAAGGAGGGTCTCCTTGTATTAAGATAGAAATAAGGGTTGGCAGTCAAGGAAACATCGAAAAGCAAACGGGAGAATGTTGTAGGTCATTGAAACCGATACAAATTTGGAAAGACAGAAAATAAGTGAAGAAAAAATTCCCGCCAGAAGGGATCTGAACTCACGACCTCCCGAATACACATCTTGTGTGATGACCACTAGGCTACTGGGGGCCAATTTCGCCCTTCACTTCCTGGGGTACTTACGTTAAGGTATTTTGATTCCTCCTCTTCAGGGTGGTAGCCAGCGGCTCTAGGACTATTCGGGTGTAGGGGACCTATTTTTGAACCACGGGGCCGTGAGTCGGATGTCGGCGACATGTCGAGAACGGTCAGCCCCCTTTAAAACCTCTTAACCTCCCAATGGCAACAACAGTGCCAGAACAGACGCCCTCGCTATGCATGCAGCGAATCAGAATATGAAATGACGGGTTAGTTGAATTAAGACAGAAACAAGTGTTGCCCGTCAACAAACCTCGGAAAGCGAAGGGGTGAAGGTGGAAGAATATAGAAACATATGCAGAAATTGGCAAGACAGAAAGAAAGTTGAGAAAAAATGCCCACTGGGTTGGATCTGTACCCACGAAGTCCATAATGCCCGTCTGGTCGAATGACCACTACGCTACGGGCCGGGCTATTTTCCACTCCACCTTGTGGTGTCTTTGTGTTAAGTCATTTCTTCCTGCATTTCGGGTGGCAGCCAGCGCCAATCAGACTTCTCGGGTTTAAGGGGACTTATTTCTTATCCACCGAACCGTGACTCGAATGTGTACGATATGTCCATAGCGGTCGACCACCGTTTGAAACCTCTTTACCTCCCAATCTGATCAAGTCTTCCAGAACAGAGGCCATCTCTATGCATGTAGTAAATCGGAATAGAAATTGAGGGGCTCGTTGAAATAAAACACAAATAAATGTTGTCTGTTGTGGCCTTTGTTCAGGCGTGTTTGGTGTCATAGGAAGCTTTAGAGGGTTCAACTCTGGACGACCACTCGACATATCGTACACACTCCTGTCATAGCACGGGGATTAAAAAGAATTCCCTTCGCTCCGAGTAGTCCAAGTGGCGCTGGCTACCAACCCCAGGTGCAGGAAACAAAAATTAATTAACAAAGATACCCCAAAAAGTGAGCGAAAAATAGCCCCTCCCGTAGCGTAGTGGTCATCGTGACAGACGCGTATTTTGGAGGTCGTAGGTACGAATCCGAGCTAGCGGGCATTTTCTCTACCCTTTCTTTCTGTCTTTCCAATTTCTGTATCTGTTTCCATGACCTGCCACATTCTCACATTTGCTTTCCGAGGTTTCCCTGACTGCCAACTCTTATTCATGTCTTTATTGAATGAGCCCCTCATTTCCAATTAGGAATCGCTATATGCATAGCGAGGGCCTTTGTTCTGCAGTCTTGGTGTGATAGGGAGCTTAAAAGGGATGCAACTCTGGTCGAGTGCTGTCGACATGTCGTAGACACTGCAGTCATGACCCGGGGGTCCCTTCACCCCGAGCAGTCCGATTGGTCCCGGCTACCAGCCCAAGAGCGGGAATTAAAAATACCTTAACATAAATCCCCAAAAAGTGGAGTGGATTGGAAAATAGCACCGCCAATAGCGTAGTGGTCATCACACCAGACGTGTATACTAGAGTTCGTGAGTTTCGATGTACAAGGCGCCCATTTTTTTTGTCAACTTTCTGTCTTGCCAAGTTCTGCATCTGTTTTATTGACCTACGACATTCTCCCCTTTGCTTTCCCTGGTTTTCGTGACTGCCAACCTTTATTTCAGTGTTAATACAATGATACCCTCATTTCCTACTCTGATTCGCTACATGCATTGCGAGGGCCCCTGTTCTGGAACTTTGGTGATATAGGAGCTTGCTCGAACACTCGACATATCGTAGACAATCGAGTCATTGCCCGCCGATTAAAAAAAAAAGGTCTTTTTGCCACGAGCAGTCCGAATGGCACTTGCCACCAACCCCAATTGCCGGAAATCAATCTAAACTAATATAAGTACCCAGAAAGTGGAGCAGAAAATAACCCCTACCGCGCCCCTCCCCCCCCTCTCCGTAGCAAAGTGGTCAGCACGATAGACGCCTATTCTGGAGGTCGCAGGCTTGGATCCCAACCTGGGGCATTTTCTACCCACTTTTTTTCTGTCTTTCCAAATTATCTATCTGTTTCAATGACCTACCATACTCTCCCATTTGCTTCTGAGGTTTTCTTGACTGCAGATTCTTATTTCTGTCTTAATTCAATAAGGCCCTCATTTCTCATTCTGATCTGCATCATGCATAGCGAGGGCATCTGTTCTGGCAGTCAGGTGCAGTGGGGAGCTTCAGAGAGTTCAACTCTGGTCGACCACTCTGGACATGTCATAGATACTCCACCATGACCTGGAAGTTTAAAAGAAGGTCCCCTTAACCCTTAGTAATCCATGTGGCAGTGGCTTCCATCTTCAAGAGTAGAATTCAAAATACCTTTACTCAAATACCCCAGAAAGTGGAAGGGAAGATTTCCCCGCCTGTAGTGTTGTGGACATTGCACCAGACGCGTATTCTGGAGGTCGTAGGTTCGGATCCCACAGGGCAGAAATTTTTTCTCCACTTTCTTAGTCTTTCTATTTTGCGTATGTTTCAATGACCTGACACATTCTCCAATTTGCATTCAGAGGTTTTTTTTACTGCTAACACGTTTTTCAGTCTAAATTCAACGAGCCCCCCTTTTTTGCTATTCTGATTTGCTGCATGCACAGCAAGGGCCTCTGTTCATGCAGTCTTGGTGCACCAGGGAGGTTAACAGGTTTCAACGGTGGTTGACCGCTCTAGACATGTCTAGACACTCGAGCCACTGCCGGGAGGTAAAAAATGGGACCCCTTCACCTCGAGTAGTACGAGTTGTGCTGCTACCAGCCCTGGAGCAGGAAAAAATACGTTCGCATAAATACCAAAGAACCTGGAGGGGAATACAGCCATACCAGAATCTTAGTTGTCATCTCACCAGAAGCGTATTCTGGAGGTCGTGGATTCGGATCCTAACCGGCTGGCATTTTTTTTCCTATTTCTTTCTGTCTTTAAAAATTCTCTATTTCTTTCAATTACCTACCACATTCTCCCCTTAGATATACCGGGTTTTCTTGATTGCCAAACCCTGTTTCTGCCTTAAATCACGAGCTCCTCATTACCTATTCTGATTCGGTACATGCATGTCAAGGTCCTCTGTTCTGGCAGTCTTGGGGCCATAGGGAGCCCAAGGGGTTCAACTCTTGTCGACCCTTCACGGCATGTCGTAAACACTGAAGTAACGAGCCTGGATTTAAAAACAAGGTCCCCTTCAGCCCGCGTAGTCCGAGTGGTGCTGGAAACTACCCGAAGAGGAGAAAATAAAAGTACCTTAACATCAATACCCAAACAAATGTTGCAGAAAATAGCCCCGCACGTAGCGTAGGGGTCATCGCCAGAGACGCAATATCGGGAGATCTTGGTTTCGGATTCCACCCGGCGGGCATTTTTACTCCAATTTGTTTTATTTTTTTTAGAAATTCTGTATCTTTTTCAATGACCTAACACATTCTACCCTTTTCTTCGGAGTTTTTTTTTACTGCCCACCCTTATTTCTGTCTTAATTCAATGCGCTGATTGTTTTCTGAATCGCTATGTGCATAGCGAAGGCGTCAGTTCTGATGTGTTCATACCATAACGATCTTAAGAGTGCTAAACACTTATCGACTACACTCGACATGTCATAGAAACTCGAGTCACGACACAGGGGTTAAAAACAAGGTCCATACACCCGAGCGGCGCTGGCTAGGACCCCCAAGTGCTTGAAAAAACTATACCTTCACATAAATACTCCACAAAGTGGAGCGGAATGCAGCCCCGGTGGTAGCTATTGGTCATCACAATAGATAGATGTTCTGGAGATTGTGGGTTCGGATCCCACCGGCGGATATTTTTTCTCCAATTTCATTCTGTCTTTACAAATTGTGTATTTGTTTTCATATATCATCTCTTCTTTGCTCTCAAAGGATCTCCAGACTGCCAACCCTTATTTCAGTCTTAATTCAACGAGCGCCTCATTTCCTATTCTGATTACTGCTTCTATAGCGAGGGCCTCTGTTCTGCAGTTTTGGTGACATAGAAAGCTTAAGAGGGTTAAAGCGGGTCGACCAATCTCGACATATCCTAGACATTCGTGTCATGGCCAGGGGATAAAAAGAAAAACCCCTTCACCTCGGTAGCCCGAGTAGCGCTGGCCCCCACCCCCTGGAGCAGAAAACAAAAGTACAAAAATTCTTTCACATCAATACCCAAGAAAGTGGAGGGAAAACAGCCCCGCCGGGATTTTAATGGTCTTCTCACCAGACACGTACTCTAGAGGTTGTGGGTTGGAATCCGACCAAGCCTGCGTTTTTTGTTCACTTTATATCTGTCTTTTCATATTCTGTATCTGTTTGAATGACGTACAACATTATTGTATTACCTTTCCGAGGTTTTCTTGACTGGCAACCCTTATTTCTCTCTTAATTCAAAGAGCACTTATTACCTATTCTGATACGCAACATGCATAGCAAGGTCCTCGGTTCGGGCAGTCTTGGTACCGTACAGTGCTTAAGAAGGTTCAATGCTGGTAGACCACACTTGAATGTAGTAGACACTCGATTCCCTATCAGGGGTTAAAAACAAGGTTCAATTCACCTCGGGTAGTCCGAGTGGCGCTTCATGCCACCCGAAAGAGCAGGAATCAAAGATACCTTAACATAAATTCCCAGAGAGTGCAGTGGAAAACAGCCTCTCCCGTAGCGTAATGGTCATCACACCAGACTCTTATTCTAGAGTTCGTGGTTGGGGAACCCACCCGGCGGGCAATTTTAAATTCGGAGCATTTCTTAGGCTCGCCTGGTCCTGCGTCGTTGATGGCGGCGCCCTTCCACACGCTCAATGCGCATGCGCAACTCTCCTCCTTACACCCACAGCTCCGCGATTCTACACTATAAAAAAAATAGTTAGCGGCGCCCGGTTGCGATCCCACGACTCTCTGGCCGCAACGGGAGGTACACAGTCCTCTTCCCACTACGAACGCGCCTTATGTCCTTCACTCATTCAAACTACGTCAAGAAGCCACTGATACAACGAAGGCACGCGAAGCTGAACGTCAACGGAAACGACAAACTGAAAACTTTAGAGGGGGATGCTGAATTTCCCGCGTGAATGCTGTGGCGGGAAGCGCCACAAGCCTTTCAGCTGAACCAGCCCCGTCCGCTGTAGTGTCTGATGTTGATTGTGGCAGGATGCCCTTAGGGACTGGCTAACCAAAGAATCCATCACGAGATAGGTTCGCTGTTCAACCACCGTCGTCATCTTCCCGTAGGGGAACCGCCGAAGAAGAAGAACGAGAAGACAAAGCTGCGAAGAGGTGGGCGGGTACATTGCTCTCAGCCGGTGCACCAATGTCGACAACCTTTACCTCACAAAGCTTGCGGAGACTACCGATTCTACCACAGAGACAACATCAACATGAACATGATGGACGAGTTTCGGCGCCTCGAGAACCACCGCCTACTCACCGTAACACAACAGCACTTGCGTGCCTTTGCCACCGGTGTGGACCCGGACTCGGAATTCCCTCTAGTGCTAGTAAAAACCAGATCACTCAACATAACGGCAACACAATAGAATCACACGGAACCGCAGCGATGCTTCGCATCCTTATCAGTGTTCCCCACGGGAAGCTGGTGTAATTTTTTTTCTCCACTTTCTTTCTGTCGTGCCAAGTTCTATATCTATTTGAATGACCTACCACATTCTCCCCTTTGCTTTCCGAGGTGTTCTTGACTGGCAAC
Source organism: Haemaphysalis longicornis (assembly GCA_013339765.2). Classification (NCBI taxonomy): domain Eukaryota; kingdom Metazoa; phylum Arthropoda; class Arachnida; order Ixodida; family Ixodidae; genus Haemaphysalis; species Haemaphysalis longicornis. The sequence continues at coordinate 8,753 of JABSTR010003788.1, read as the reverse complement.
CCTTTTTTCCGTCTTGATTAAACCAGCCCTCATTTTCTGTTCTGATTCGCTGCATGCAAATGAAGGGTCTCTGTTAATGGTAGTGTGTTGCCTTAGGGAGCAACGATGGTCGACCACTCTCTGCATGTGTTAGACATTCGAGTCACGGGCCGGGGTTTATAAGTAGGTCCCCTTCACCCAGAGTAGTTAATGTGGCGCTGGCTTCCACCCCCAAAAGCAGGATAGAAATTACCTTAACTCAAATACCACAGAAAGTGGAGGGGAAAATTGGACCCCGGTAGCTTAGTGGTCTTCGCTCGAGACGGGTGTTCTGGAGGTCATTTTTCTGCACTTTCTTTCTGTCTTTCGCAATTATGTATTGGTTAGAATGACCTACCACATTCACCCCTTTGCTTTCCGGGGTTTTTTTTGACTGCAAATGCCTATTTTTGTTATAATATAACCAGGCCGTCATTTTCTATTTTGATTAGCAACATGTATTGATTCAGCCCCTGTACTTCCATTCTTGGGGCCATAGGAAGCGTAAGAGAGTTAAAACGCTGGTCGACCACTCTAGACATGTGATAGGCACTCGAGTCACGACCCGATTGATAAAAAAAAAGATCTCCTTAACTTCGAGTAGTCCGAGTTGCGCAGGCCACACACCCAGGAGTGGGAAACAAAAATACATTATTTTAAACATTTCAGAAGTGAGTTGAAAATAGCCCGGCCAGTCATCTGATGCTCATCTCACCAGACGCGTATTCTGGAGGTTGTGGGCTCGGATTCCACACGCCAGGCATTTTTTCTCCACTTTCTGTCTTTCGGAATTCCACATCAGTTTCAATGACCTACCAATTTCTTCCTTTGGCTTACCGGGGTTTTTATGACTGCCAACCCTTATACCTTTCATAACTCAACGAGCTCGTTATTTCATATCTCGATCGCTCCATGTTTAGCGAGGGCCTCTATTCTGGCAGTCCCGGTGCTGTAGGTAGCTTGAAAGGGTTCAATGGTGGTCACTGATCTCGACATGTCGTAGACAATCCAGTCACAATCCGGGGGTTAAACTAGGTCTCCTTCAACCCGAGTAGTCCAAGAGGCTCTGGCTAACACAACCAAGGGAAAGAATAAAAAATATGCTAACACAAATACCGGTATTCAGGGTATTTATGTTAAAAGACGCGATTTCGGTACTTCGTGGGTCGGATCCCAACCGGCGGTGATTTTTTCTCCCCTTTTTTTATGTTGTTTCTGTATCTGTTTCAATGATCTAACATATTATATCCTTTGCTTACCATGGTTTTCTTCACTGCCAACTCTTATTTCTGTGGTAATTGAACGAGCCCCTATTTTCTGTTCTTATACGCTGCATACATAGCGATGACCTCTTTTGTGGCAGTCTGCTGCCGTAGGGAGCTTCAGGGGGGTCAACGATGGTCAACCGCTCTCGACATGTCGTAGACATTCTAGTCACGACCCGGATGTTAAATGTCGATCCCCTACACACCGAGCAGTCCAAGTGGCGATGGCTACAACCGCCATGTGCAGGAATCAAAAATAAATTAACATAAACACCCCACAAAGTGGAGAAGAATTGGCCCCACGGTATCATAGTGGTAATATCACCAGACGCACATTCTGGAGCTCGTGTTTTCCGGATCCCACCAGCGGGAGATTTCCTCTTCACTTTCTTTCTCTCTTTCCAAATTCTCTATCTGTTTCAATGACCTACAACATTATCCCCGTAGTGTTCCGAGGTTTTTCTTGACTGGCAACCCTTATTTCTGTTTAAATTCAGTGAGCCCCTATTTACCTACTCTGATTCGCAAGATGCATAGTGAGGTCCTGTTCTGGAGTCCTTAGTGCCATAGGGGGCTTAAGTGGGTTCAATGCTGGTATACCACTCTCGACATGTCCTAGACACTCGAGTCCCAATCCGAGTAAAAACAAGGTATTCCATCACCTGGAGTAGTCTGAGTGGCAGTGCCTACCACAACCCCCACGCCAGTGTAGGTAAGAAAATTAACATAACTACCCCAGAAAATGGATCCTATAATATCCCCGCCAGTAGCGAATTTCTCGTCGCAACAGACGAGTGTTCTGGAGGCCGTAGGTTAAGATCCCACCCTACGGGCATTTTTCAATTACTTTGTTTATTTCTTTCCAAATTCTGTATAACTTTTTCAGTGACCTACCACATTCTCCCCTTTGCTTCGGCGGTTTTCTTGTATGCCAACCCTTATTTCTGTCCTAATTGAACGAGTGCATCATTACCTATTCTGACTCGCCGTATCCATAGCGAGGTCCTCTGTTCTGGCCGTCTTGGTGTCGTAGGGAGCTTAAGAGAGTTCAATGCTGGTCGACCACTCTCGACATGTCGTAGACACTTCATTCACGACCCTGGGCTTCAAAAGAACGTCCCCATCATCCCGAAAAGTCCGAGTGGCGCTAGCTACCGCCTCCAAGTGCAGAAAATAAAAATACCTTAACATAAATTTCCTAAAAAGTACAGCTGAAGATAGCCTCACCTGTAGCGTAGGGGTCATGGCGGTAAACGCGCATTCGGGAGGCTCTGGGTTCGGATCCAACCAAGCGGACATTTTTTCTCCACTTCCTTTCTGTCATTCGAAATTCTGCTATATGTTTGAATGAGCGAGCACATTATATTCTTTGCTTCCTGAGGTTTTCTTGACTGGTAACCCTTATGTCTGTCTAAATTCAACCAGGCCCTCATTTCCTATTCTGATTCGCGACGTGCATTAGCGAGGGCCTCAATTCCGGTAGTCTTGCTCCCATAGGGAGGCTCAGTCTTCAACTCAGGTCGATCGCTCTCGACATGTATACATTTGGGTCATGACTCATAGGGTGAAAAGTAGGTCCCCTTCACACCCAATAGTCCCAAGTGGCGCTGGCTACCACCCCCAAAAGTAAGAAACAAAAATTTCTTAACATAGATACCCCGGAATGTGGAGCGGAAAGTAGCCCCGCTGGTAGCCTATTAGTCATCGCACTAGATGCGTATTGTGGACGGCGTGGATAAGGATGTCGACCGCCGGGAATTAATTTTCCACTTTCTATGTGTCTTTCGAATTCTGTATGTGTTTCAATGAACTACCACAATCGCCCCTTTGCTTTGTTGGGGTTTTCTTGACTGCCAACTGTTATTTCTATCCTAATTCAATGATCCACTCATTTCCTTTTCTCATTCGCTACATTCAAGGAAAGGCCTCTATTCTGGCATTCTTGCTGCCATAGGGAGCCTAAAGGCTTTAACTCAGGTAGATCGCTCTCGACATGTCGTATACATTCGAGTCATGTCTCAGGGTAGCAAGTAGGTCCTCTTCACACCTTGAAGTCCAAGAGGTGCTGTCTAGTCCGCAAAGTGCAGGAAAAAAAAAAAAACCTTACATAAATACCTCAGATAGTGGCGGGGAAAATTGGCCCCACGGTAGCATAGTGGTCTTCGCTCAGTACATGTATTCCTGGAAGTCCCGCGTTTGGATCCCACCCTTGGAGATTTCCTCGGCACTTTCTTTCTGTCATTGCAAACTCTGTATCTGTTTCAATTACCTACCAGACTCTCCCCGTTGCTTTCCCAGATTTTCTTGACTGCCAATCCTTAGTTATGTTTTATTTCAACTAGCCGCTCATTTCCTATTCTGATTCCATACATGTAAAGTGTGGGCCTCTGTTTTGCCAGTCTTGGTCCCTTAAGGAGATTAAGAGGGTTTAACACTGGTCGACTCCTCTCGAGATGTCCTAGACACTCGAGTCACGTCCCGGGGGTTAAAAAGAAGGTCCTCTTCACCCCGAGTAGCCCGAGTGACGCTGGATACACTCCCCAAGTACAGCAAACAAAAATTCCCTTAACTCACATACCCCAGAAAGTGGAGGGGAAAATTGGACCCCAGTAGCTTAGTGGTCGTCGCTCGAGACGGGAATTCTGGAGGTCGTGAGTTCTGATCCCACACGGCGGTCATTTTTTCTCCACTTTCTTTCTGTCTTTCCAAATTATGTATTGGGTTTGAATGACCTACCAAATTCTCCCCTTTGCTTTCCGAGGTTTTCTTGACAGCAAATGTTTATTTCTTGCTTAGTGTAACGAAGCCATCATTTCCTATTTTGATTAGCTACATGCATAGGGAGGTCCTCTGTTCTGGCAGTCTTGGTGGCATTAGGAGCTTAAGAGTGTACAATGCTGGTCGACTACCTTTGACATGTCGTAGACACCCGAGTGACGACCCGGGGATTAAAAAGAAGATCATCTTAACCCCGAGTAGCCCGAGTGACGCTGGCTACCAATCCCAAGTACAGGAAATGAAAATACCTTAACACAAATGCCGCAAAAAGTTGAGCGGAAAAGAGCCCCTCCCCTACCGTAGGGCGTAGGGGTCATCAGACCAGATGCGTATTCTTTAGGTCGTGGGTTCGAATCCCACACGGCGGACATTTTTTCTCCTCTTTCTTTCTGTCTTTCCAAATTCTGTATCTGTTTCAATGGCCTACCACATTCTACCCTTTGCTATGAGAGGTTTTTTGACTGCCAAGTATTATTTCTGTCTTAATTGAACAAGCCCCTCATTTACTAATCTGATTCTCTAGATGCATTGCGTGGGTCTCTGTTCGAGCAGTCTTGGTGTTCTAGAGAGCTTATAGGTTTCAGCGCTCAACCAGAACTCGACCTGAACCAAAAAATAAATATTGGTTTCCGATGCACGACGAAACGGTGCGTCGGTTCGATGCTGGTAAGGGGCATTGAACGCCATTCAGTGCGTTTGTCGTTCGTGTGACATCAACTCCGCAATACCTCAGGACAATCCTCTCCAGAATAGTTCAAACACCGTCAACGCTCTCTGCGTCGTCAGAAGATGAGGACAAGTAGGCGCACAAATGTTGCGATGGTAGGCTACTGCTGGTGGGAGAGGAAATTGAAAGGTGGATGAAAAAGGTGTTACACTCTTGGCGGCCGGCAGGGGTTATGAAATATCGAATTGCACTTCCCTCACGGCGCCTGTGTATGGCGATCGGCAAGCAAGAATGCAGCCCTCAGTAATGGCAAAGGACAACCCCGAAATGTGAATACCTGTTGCATTTATGCGTTCTCTAAAAAGGCGGCAACCTGGAGTGTAATACCTGAATGATGACTGTGTGGCCCTCAATCTCTTGAGAAGTGTGAGCCTCAAAAGCTGCTTGTGTTTGAGCCGCTCACAACTCACCATAAGGTAGCGTGTTTGGCAATCACACTCAGCAGCCATTTGTCGGAAAAAAAAACTTGCACGTTTGGAGATTTAGACGCCCGTATAACGATTCGTAGGTAGCTTGAAGTTCTCAACCAGGCTTCAATAAATGGTTCGCCCATAGCACAGCAGTTGGTTCTTGGAATGAAATGCCCCCATTGTTATTTGGAAAGTGTGTTTCCACAGGACAATATCTTGGTTTTGCATTTTCCCTCTCCGAGTTCCCACACGAACAATTTATGATCTTTTCGGTTGTACTCACCCACCTCATCAGCAAAAAACTGACCGGAAGACGTTGCGCCAGACATACCTTCCTTGGTTAAAGCTTTGGAATAACCAAACGTGCCAAGGACGTCGAATGCTGCGAGCTCCGTGCTGGAGAGATTTGTAATACGTGTAGAGAGGACAAGTTCACGTGTTTCAACGCATCCAAATCATAATAAATATAGGAGAGAGCTGTGGCATATGCACACACTTCTGCTTCTGAAGGACTTTCTCCCCCGATCATGGAAACACAATGTATTTTTTGGATATTGGTGTATATGGGTTTTACCGGCGCGCCGTCAAAACAGCCCACGACGAAAGGGCACGCGACAGAAGAGCACCGACATAACAGCATGGCGTCAAAAGGGCACGCGACAAAACAGCACGCGACAAAACAGCACGGCGTCAAAAGCGCACGCGACGGAAGAGCACATGGACAAAACCGCTCCGCGTCAAAACAGCACAGCGACAGAAGGGCACGAATTTTATGGAATGCCTGACTGGGCAATTGTTTAGATTTTAAAGCGTATACAAACATTATAGAGGGCGGAAGATTCTCTGTAGGAGTTTTTCTTCACGTTCCGCTGCTCTTTCTTGTATAGAACCAAACAATTCAAATAGAAAAGACGAAAGGTTGGGCTATATGAAACTCAAAATGGCTTTTGTTTCATTTTTAACATCAAGGTTTATAGAAACGATCTTTACACTAATCGTTTTAACGTAGCCCTTCAATTTTTGGGGGTTAACATTAGAGTATAATAATAATAAAAATAATATTAATAAGCTATTGGCCTGAGACGCCCTTACAAAATTTTTGGAAGTCTGCGTATCACAGTTTTTTCGATTCTATTCAAATATTTTCCAGCCTTGCAGTTCCGATTGAATGTAGAGGTGCCACAATATGTGGAAGCTCTCTTCACCTTATGCGACTCGGCATTGCCTACAGACTTTTTTGTTTAAAAAATGCCGCAGCGTGCACTGCAAGAAAAAAAAGCAGAGATAGCTGCCCCCACTTTCGTCGGAGACCAGTCTGTTGCATCTCACATTTATTTCCGAACTTGCCGCTGAAACGTTCTCCATGTCTGGCAGGCCCGGATCGTTTCGTCCGCAGGCTTCCACATCTTTCCCAAAGTGGGCCGCCCGCGCTAGAACTGGCGGCCGAGTCTAAAGTCAACGCCGCGCTACGAACCCAAAGGAAATGTGGTGCGCCCGGAATGCGATGCTCAGTCAGTATCCATAACGCGAGAATCTGTTTCGATACCGACCGCGGGCAGGGGCCCCTTAGGGGCTGGGGATGTTGGCGTCTCCTGTCGTCGTCTTCGTCGTCGTAATCGTCGGCTAGCGTAGTCATGGTGCTAAAAAAACAGGAAAAGTCGTTTGCGCCTTGCGCGAGAACGTAACGCGTATTAAAAAAAACGGGACACTCGTTTACCTCTCGCGCTGGAGCGCTTCGTAACGATTAATAAAAAAACACCGGCTGCACTAGTTTACGCCTCGCGCAAGAGAGCTTCGGGCTTCAAAGACAAGACACTTTTACAGCAAAGCTGTATACCTCTACCCCCAGTGGTTTCATCTCGTTTGAAATACGCCAAGGCGCCAAAATACACTTCCACTGCATGCATCGCCCCACCTCAGGTTCACGTTAGTGGAGATGGCCCAGGATTTTTTTCTTTCCAATTATTGCTATTGTGTTGTTCACAGCCGCCGCTACAACCGTGCCACCTCGGGCCTTTGGGGTGGCACAGTGTTAGGTTTCCGGTTTCATGGCGTTTCTGGTTTATGGTTTCATGCCCTCCCGAACCACAGTTATTTCATCAGGCTTCGAGGCTTTTTGGTAAGACTGACGGACAAAGCTCGGCCTAACCAGTTCTGCTGTGAAAATGACTCTGAAAATTCACCATCCCGCGCATGCGGAGAGCACAAGGAAGATGTTTCCAGCGTGTTATTTTAGACTGCCCAATATACTCCAGGCTAAAACGTGAACTCTACCACAAACAATAGCAGTAGCTAACCATATTAAGGTGGGTCCAGAAACTATACGTATATGGCCTGACGCTGGACGTCAAAATAAGGTTGTCCGTGCCTTCAATGCATTCTTTAACTCAACAGGTATCCTTTCAAACTAATAACGGATAGTTTAAGCCTTTCACCGCGAATTCCTTAATACGAACACAGAAGGACCCACTAAACCTCGGGAACCTCGTGGACGATATCGTGTGCTTGTGATATCTTTAATTGTATCTATGGCCCTTCCTTCAGCGAAATGGAGTAGCCAGGGTTTACAGGCATCCAACCCTTAATCTGAATAAACCAGTTAACCCAGCTACCTACCTATTATCTAAAGACCTTGGTCGGTTCCAAGGCAAAAAATCTTTAAACATAGCTTTACTTGCAGCAAGATTCAATACATGGCATGGCTTACACTGCGTAAACCTACAGTGTCAAAATATTTACACTATAAACAATACGATGTTCCCTCGAATGTGTACCCTGTAAAAAATTGGAAAATTCAAATTCGCTAGATACGAGGATAAGAATTTATAGCAACCAACACACAAAGTTTGAACATAATAGCGAACAGTGTTTGCGAAAGAAGAAAAAATCCCGTACCATCTCCACTCATGTGAAACCTGGGGAGGGGCAAAGCATGCAGTGTATTACAGTATTCCTGCTGCCTTGGCGTTTTTGCCAACGGAGATGAATCATTTTGGGGGGTAGAGCCTAAAGGTATACAGCTTTGCTGAAAAAGTCTCGTTTCTTTGAAGCAGGAAGCGTTCTAGAGCGAGGCGTTGGAAAACAAGTGTCCCGGTGGGTTATTTTAGTACGCGTTTTTCCATGGTGATGTCACTTTCTAGCGCAAGTCGTTGAAAACGAATGTTCCGGTGTTTTAGCACAGTGACTACAATGACGACAATGACAGAAGGCGCAGAAAGCCGAGCCCCTTAAAAAAACATCGCAAATACACATAACCTAGTACGATGATTGGCTTAACATACAGGACAGCGATTGCGAATAAAACAGAATCAGATCATTGGCTCCAACCTACCATAAATGACATTCAGTGTAGCAGGTTGCAAACTAAACATTATATACGCAGACACTGTGGGAAGCAATGTCGTTATTCAATTCAACGCAAATTATTCTTGCACAGCTGATATTCAAGGCAAAACCCTTCCACCGTGTGCATAAAACCATAGCGGTGGCTTTAAAACAAGTAAGCCTACAATCAATTAACGCACTGAAATAAACCGCCACCAAGTAATGCCTTTC
>JABSTR010003787.1:0-62057 GCA_013339765.2 Haemaphysalis longicornis | reverse complement strand
CAACGAACTTTTTTTTCGGTAAAATGGCCGCATGTAAGTAAATTATGAGTATTTATCCTTTCGTAATGATGGTTGGGAAAAGTATAGGAACGGAAGGCTCAGAGTATTACACAAAAAACACACAATAGTGTGCGGGCTGGGCTTGTACCCGTATGATCTGCTAACAGAAAGGATACCTGAAAAAGGGCATCCCTCACAGAAAAACTAACTTTTCAAATAATATCTGTAAGTCCTAGACTGGTTTTAGAAGTGCTTATGTTAGTAATAATATTTTATGATAAGAAATAATAATGAAATCCCTAATCACAAGTAAAATTATTTTTAATAATAATATTATCAGAAACAATTGTGGAACAAGTTCACGCCCTTTCAGCCCTGCCCCTTGCGGGGCAGGGCTGAAGCAAGAAGATATTTTGTGTGCGTTTTCTTTATTACATGATCCTATAAGTTTACAAACAAACAACCCAGCTTGTGGTGCAAGTGATTAGTGATTTAGAGGCAGAAACTCTAATTTGGTTATTAGGCAATTAAACTTTTAAAATCCAACAGAAGAAAAGGTTTTATTAGTTTTCCTCAATTTCCGAAATCAGTGAGTCGTCATACAATAACATAAAGCTGGTATTGAACATAATTTTCGAGTGACAGCCATCTAATCAAACTAGGACTTCGGTCCCTTGGCTCACTGAAATGTGAGTTTCGTCTTCACTGCAATGCCTTCCCCTCTCTAGCGTTCAGCTGCAGCAACATGTGTCCAAACAGAAATCCTCGAACTATTTCACAGAAAACTATCTGTTTTGGTCTTGATCTGAAATTGCTGGAAGGATATTGGTTAATGACCTAAATATCTGACACCAGGGGCGAAAGGGTTTGTGCACGAGAAAACATCCCCAACCAGCCACCATAAAACCGCGAATGCATGAGACACCAAGAAAGCAACTAAAATTGACTTATGGCTGCAGCACTAGCGATAAGGAAACTTTTTTTGCGTTCTTGGTGTCTCATGTATTTGCGGTTTTGTGGTGGCTGGTTGATGATGTTTAGGTGTTGTTCTGAAGTAGCTAGAAGAATTTTGGTTAATGTCCTAAATATCAAAACTAGGGCCGAAGGGTTTCAGGCGCAAGAAAACATCACCAACCAGCCACGACAAAACTGCGAATACATGAGACACCAGGAAACCAACAAACATTGACTTATCCCTAGTGCTGCAGCACACCAGCTCGTCGCCCTGTACCGCCCAGCAATATCTTTTAATGGCGACGAAAGTACAGCCCACACAAATGTGCGTGTGCATTTCTCAACTGTGATGGTGGAATGCCCATGAAGGGACCGGGTGTCTTTATTAGCCGACCATATTTTTTTCAAGTACTAGATTTCTTGTCCTACGCATGTTATCCTGAAATTACGAGAAAAGCAACAAGAAATGTTCATTTGCATATTAAAGGCGGTTATCGGGAACGCGACGGCTTGGGTGCCATTGTTAATACGGGGTTTCTCGCCCCATGGTGGCGAAATGAGCGAACTACAGAAACCAATATATTCCCGGAAACGTTCACAGCGACTACACAGGGCTGTGAGACCGAAACCTAAACAGGTGGCACTGAATAAACAAATTTTCTGGCCCACACGTTTGTGTGGGCAGGGCAGGAAGAGATAGAGGAAAAATTGTGACATATTGTGATTGATTACTCTGAAAATTTTCTATCAGCCGTACGCAGGAGCTAGCCTAACTTGCAAACTTCGGCAGCACCTCATTTCTCTTATTGGGCCAAGAACGGGGAACACGTACAGAGGGCAACACACGTGTATATAACACTGCTTTCGTACTTATAGCCTTATCTTGCCTCCGCCGAAAATCATTTGAAGAAAACTATTGTGTCATTCGGAAGTCTTAACCAGATATTTGAACTCAATGTTATTTTGTGAGAAGTTTGAGTACGCAGTTTGGTGAGGTAACTAGTTGAAGTTGAACTCTGTATAGACAAGGGTGTTGCGCACCGTACGTCACCTATAGAGAAAATGCAAAAAATAAGACCGACTTGTTTTATTTGCACATCAGACATGAAAGCGCTACTGTTTCAACTTCGCCCCTGTTCGCACGCGTTGAAATAACGCCTCAGTAGTTCTGTCAATTCCCAGTAAATGCGACTGGCAGCGATGCTGAGAGACAGTGCAGCTGTACGACCAGCGAGCCCAGTGGCTTGATTTATTGGAGTCAGCGAATAGAATAAGGATATAGCTGTTCGATATCATCGACGTATAAACTTCCCCTTTATCACAGGTCTATCTACGCTAAATAAAATTATCAAAGTACACGATTTAAATCACCAAAGCCACACCTAGGATATTATGTGTGTGTAAACGTCAGAGGTCCAACCAGCACCTCCCTCCAGACCTAACGTCTGATTCCGACACCCATCACCATCACCTGTATTTCAAATTACGCAAAACCCGCCGAAACAGCACACTTGCTACTACCTCACAGGACACCCGGAAAGTTGCAGACATAAAAGCGTGCACAAAATGTCCCGGCAGCGTCTCACCCCATCCATGTCCAGGTGCGGATTCCTCTGGTATCGGTGACCGGGCAAGACCGTCGATGCGGAGGTGGTCATTGGGCCTACGCTGCGAAGCGCACACGGCATCAGTTTGCGTTGATGACACGCCTCGAGTGCACGCGTTATCAGGCTCCCAGGCTCGGATTTACGCAGCGAGGCATGCGGAAACCGGGGCTGTCGTCGTGCTCCTTAGGAACGGGCCCGAAAAGATACGCCAGGGCCGCTCCCTGGCCCGGAGGTCCACGACCACAGGAACGAGCGGTAGTCCAGACCCGCTCGCCGGCCTGGAGGTCCGAGAACTCAGGAACTAGAGGGGCGCCTGGTTCACTCGCCGGCCCATAGGTCCAAGAACACGGGAACGAGCAGCTCCGTTTTTTAGATGCGACGCATCTCTTGCTCTGAGGCGTGTCCCTCCTGCGTAGGCGTCGGCGGCGTCCGCATGCCACCTGCGCATGCGCGCCTCTCCTCCGCTCTTCTTTCCGACAGCTGTGCGGAACACTCTCACTCCGTCCCATTATCATAAAACAACAGCTGCGTGCGCGCGCTTCGCTCGCTTTGCGCGCATGCGCGACTCTCCTCCGCTGTCTCGTCTCCTTCAGGGGCTGTGAAAACTACCCCCATCGTCCCGCGCATGAGAACACCCGCATGTGATGGAAAGGCATCCTACACGCTCACAACACGTTTCACCCGATCTATAGAATCAACCCAATGGAAACGCCAATTGAACCCCCAGATGCGTCGCATCACACCAGGGTTCCCTCGCGGGGAGATGGGGGTAATTTTTCCCGTTCTTTCTTCTCGTGCCTCCGTCTTCTTCCTTCTCGTCGTCGGTACCGCCCGTCATTCACACGTTACCGCGCTTTCTCAGGTGAGGCGTTGGCCATTGAGTCATTCCGACACTCCACGTTGCGCACCGATACTAAAACCCCACACTGCACCCACAGCGTGCCAGAGTCAAGGGCTCCGGAATAATCTCGACCACCTAGGGTTCTTTAGCAGGTGCTGAAACATTGACACCCGGCGTGTTCGCTTTTCGCATTCATCTGAAACGCCCATTCCCTCTAGAACTGGACCGATGAAACGACGCATGCCAGGAGGTCGGCCAGATAATTGCCGGTACTAAGGCCGAAGCTGGGGATTATGCCGTTCATGTCGGTGGTCGAAACACGTGACCCTGTTCTGACAGCCTAACCCTACAAATACATAGAACTTGCTTAGATACTTGTACGCCCAACCAAGGCCATATAGAAAAACAACCGACGGCCTTTACAAAAGCATCGCGAGGAGCTCATACTGGGACAAATATTTCCTGAAACCATCCTACGACAGTTTACCGATGTACTTTGAACCACACAGCGTCAGTTTTAGAATGTGGACGGTTCTGAGACAGGCCTGATAAAACAAATTCCATAGCTATGTTACCTCGGATTTTTTCTAGGTTGGAATCGCCTTTGCTAGTTTCCTCAGCAGTGGTAGCTTGGAAGTCATGTGGCACTACAACTTCCCCAGCGGACGATTGTAAAGGTTAGGTCATGTTTCAATTGCGTGAGTGGCCCCGCCAACACGCGGAAAGAGTGTTGGAAAGGTTCATGCAATAATTGGGAAGTGACCTGAGCCTAGACTAAAGAAATCAGCTCTTGGAAGAAACTGGTATGCATAAAAAAATCACTCCGACCGTAGCTGGGTGATGCAAAAGCAATCACAATGCTAATATATTTCATTCGCTAGCTAACTCTGAGGACCTTTTAAAGCACTGAAAAAAAACTCGTAAATGCAGCGGGCCTAATTTAGTCAATGTGAAATACAGTTCTGGAATGTATTCAGGCTTATCGCTAAAGTTAAAAATCACACTACGCACGGGAAAGGACACATGGCACTCTTTGTGTATTTACTTTTATTATTGTGAAGCGGGCGTCAAAATTTCCTATAAAATCACTACTCCACGTTTGAATGTACCCCGTTTGTAACTCAATGCGCTTCAGTGTCTCGCGCACCTCACACTGTCAAGCAAAAAACACTTTAGTTTTTAGTTGGATGCACACAAGGCATGCCTACATTGTACGAATGCAGGTAACGACTGCGTGTGCACAGCAAGTTACCCATAACCTTGTGAGATGCTTGCATTGCATGTAGGGCGGGGATTGCATGTGTCCGTGGAAGTAAGCGACGAAGTACGTTCAAGAGACATTGGCGTGGCGAAAAGTAGCCTTGCAGATGAAAGCCCCTCGGGTGAATTAAGGCACTGAGTGCGCTGTGAGTGAAAATTCTCAGTTCTTGTGGTTTCAGGGAAAGGAAAAGGAAGGAAAGCAGGCGGGAGATTAATAAGCTATGCAGGGAGTTAACCTGTACATAACCCATTGCGGAGAGGGTTAGGAATGAAAGGATAGAGCAGAGTGGTAAAGGAACACGGAAGAGAATTCACCAAATATCTGTATTTGTTTGCACTGCATAGACTGGCTCAGGTAAACACACTTTTCAGCGCTTATCTGTTTGATAAAGCAGTATTTAGTTTAAAAGGCCTGAATGAAGAAATAGTACCGTGCAACATTTCCGGCGGCCGCAGCAACTAACAGCAGTAAAGTGCATACCAGATGCCATGATGATTGTACGAGGTTCAAGGATAGAATTTAAAACAGTTGCGGTTTCGGTTCCATGAATCAACATGCTTGGCGTCCGAGGTTATCGTTCGCTGGGCATTGCCGGTATCGCAGTAATAAGATTACCGTGCTTCTTTAATTTTGTCGGCTGCAAAATGCGCAAGATGAGCCTGCCAGCACGGCTTGGAATCATAACGATCACTGGCCGAGGCGTAAGCAGTAGGTAAAAGCTTTCCGAGTAACCAGAGACGCTCAAATGCGATGCGCTTTGCCCCCATCCACCTTCGGAGCTTGCCTCGTTCATGCCTGTATCGTAAGAGGCATGTTCGCACCTGACCATCTTTCACTTCACCCACGGCGAAGTGAAAGATGGTGGTTGAAGTGAAAAACCCTGGGTCTTTTATAATTATCATCGTCTCAAAAAGTTGCCTTTCCTGCTGGGATTGGGGCAACGTCGCTATCAGTTAGGCATGGGAAGTTTTGCGTTAAAAAGACTCCTCGTCATGCTACGAAGCCAATCATATATCTAGCAGGGGTTTATCTGGGTAAGCCCATACTGAAGTTGTTTTCTCAGTGAATGAAAGTAGTTTTAGTCTACTATTTTTAGTTTTATTTATTTACTATCAGTGCTGGAAGGACTCAGAAAGAAGAGTGTCCTTTGGCAAGATAAAACAAGAAAAAGTAGTAGGTTCATACAAAGTAGAAAACTTACAATAAAAACCGCACACCGAACACCTAACATTAGTCAGACCAGTGGTAGCGACAGTGGCGACATGATGGTGGGCTTCGTTAGAAGCTCGTTTGAATGAAAGAGAAAAATACAGGTTAGTCTCGTAGATTGGTGGGTTATCTTTTAGCTTACGCAGAAAATCGGTACAGGATTGAAAGTATTAAATGGTTTATGTTATATATGGCCTAAAATATTTTGGGAAAACAACACGAAGAGCATACGACACGCCACTTGTTCAGGCTTGGAAAGTTTTAATGCTGTTTTAAGTGGCACTTGCTGTTTCTAAAACTAGCATAGTGTGTTGAATGCATTCAAAATAAGATATGTTCTGTAATATGTGCATGCCGAGAGGGAGAGCTTACTCCATTCTTGTTCGTACGATAGCTCACAAATTAGAAGTTCTAACTAAACAAGTGCAGAAAAAATTGGCTCCAACCCGCGCTGTGAAGGTGGTTGGAAAGCAAAGCTTTAGACGACACCCACGACAACTGCACATGCGACGTCACCTGAATTCACACACGTGTGGCTCTACAAAGAGTGAAACAAGAGAGAGAGAGAGAGAGAGAGAAACATCTTTAATGAACAAGTGAGGTCAGCCAGGCGGGGCAGATTCTGCCTGCCGTTACCTAGAATTGGCAGGGGCGGCTTCCCGAACGTTGAAGCGTCGGCCGCGGCAAGGCTAGGACGGCGGACGCCGCCGCGGTAGCACGGACGTGCGTCGGAAGAAAGAAAACGGCGAGGATCGTCATTCGAAGGGTCAGACAGCGGAACCTTGCCCTCCCGCTGTGCTAGCTCGGGGCTACATCACCGCGCGCCACAAGCGCGGACACCGAAACAATTCGGCATGTGAGCTTAGTGGTTGCCATTTATACTGTATTAACATGTTAATTTCGTAAGTTTGAGAATTGCGAGTAAGCTGAGGGAACGTTATTAATCGCTATTTATCAGAACCAGTTGCTCCTTCCGCCTTTTGTAATACCTATTAAAACACACCCGAATTGGTATTCACCAATTCAGAAAACGGAGTCAATTTGCAGCAAGCAGTGCGTTTCTCTAGCGTTTCTCCAGCAGCCAAATGTCATTATGTGGTCTGTATATTTTTTTCCCGCTCTGGAAACAAATCCTTGCGGTATCTTTGCCGTACATCCATATAATTCCGTCGGGTCCCGCTTACACAGGCAGTGCTGTCGAACAAATTAATCAAGCCGTGCGAAGGAAGTGTGCGATGAACGCGAAGCTGCTCCAAAATAGGCCCAAAACTACGGTCGCTAAAGCAGACGTCACAGCCGACTAAATGGTCCCGCCGACGCGACCGCAGAGGTCAGCAGCTCTGGAGCGCGGGGAACGCTGGGTAAATAAATTCGCAGCGCCATCTACAGAGTGCTCTGCGAGTGAAACCCTCCGCCACCCCACCCCCCTCCCCTTCAACCGCCGAATCCGCCACGTCGGGAGTGTGTTGTCCCGCCCTCCACGAAAGAACCTTTGGCTGGTAGAGCTACGAAGATTTGCTTTAAAACGCTTCTATGAATGGAGTGACGCAATTTGTTATAATTGTTAATAATGTGTTCAATGCGAGTGATTCATAATTCAAGTACTTCCTCTGGATGTTTGACTTATTCAGAGACCATGTTATTACCATATCCTTGCAATTTGCGGCATTTAGTTTGTGTAGCCATGCGGCGAACCAAACTTCAATTTATCGACATAATTTTGAAACGTAGAGGGGTGAGATGGCTGGAACAGTTTCCTTTCATTTACGCAGCCATCAGAAAAGTATAAAATAGGTTAAGGAACGGCAATAAAAAGATCAATATTGAAACAAAAAAGAACAGTAAGAGCAGATGTGTAGGAAACATCGTATGTAGATAGGCAAACTGTTGGAGTCCGGGTTATTAAGACATGTCAGCACGACATAGTTCCATGTAACTTTTATGGTTACACATCGTCGACCTTTTCTCATATCTATAATCTTGTTCTGAATGTTTTCATGCCCTGTATGTAAAATTGATCGCTTTGCGAAGGCCTGTGGAGCATTAGGACACAATTAGAGTACGAGTACAAATAAGGGGCGCCCCTTTAGGACTGCCCAAAATCACGAACCAACCTTGATAGCCTTGATAACCGATCGCCCAGTCTCCCCGGAATGCAAAGTATCACCAGGCGTATGCTGCCAGTTACCGCATATGTACATATGTTTCACCTCCCTATTATCGTCCCGCCGCTACCGCTGCTCAATCTGTTCTTAGCACTCTAAGGGCCAATAGCGACGCCGAGGTTCTTACCCCAACAGCCAGGACAGATTCAGTGGCCCCCAGCGCCTAGTGTGGATGCTGCCGTGCGTGATTTCACCAGAACCTACGTTTTAAAAAGCAGTAAATGCTCCATTGCGCCTGCGTTCTTCGCTTCCGTAAGCACCGCCTCGAATACCCCTGTGGCACTTCATGCTATCAGCGACGCAGAATCTCCAGGCAGATAGCCACGACGTGCCCATGTGCGTTGGACACCACTGATGGTGCTGCCCGGCCTCGTCAGACCACGATTCCAGCTGCTGACAGCGCCGAAAGCTGCGGACTTGGACCATGTCCCGGTTCTCAGTGTAGGCACTCCTGTGGTACAATGCGTTTCAATACCTCAGGCTGAAACTACGCGCCTTGCATCAGCTTGCGGCCGTTACTGAAACATCCTCGCTTCAGCTCCTCATTACACGAATAACAGGTTGGGTTAATAAATAACGTTAATGCTAGAAAGGCGTTACTTTTGCATATGCTTCAAGGGACACCATAGGGCCCTGTCGTCTCGGCTCTTCTCTTGCAATATCGCACGGTTATAGTCCCCAAGCTACCTGCCAAGATGTCCGACATGAAGATACTTTGTATGAAGAAAACACTTTACGAATGGGCAAACGCCCTCTTGGGCACAAGCAATAAATTCTCAAACAGGTCATTCACATCCTCATAAGGCACTCCGCCACACGACTACTCACGTGTGCCACCCGCACTTTTCACACTCCAGGCCCGTCCTCATGGCGACCCCATTTCAGCTAACGCTGGATACTGGACGGCTCTTTTAAATAGAAGGCTGAGGCGCTGCCCTTCAACCGGGGAAACGTTTTTCAGCGTTACAGTTCTTGTACAACTCACGAAGCTCAGTTTCGCCCAAATGCAGGGTCTTCTGAAAACGACACATGCCGGCTAATTCTGACCATTCCGATTAGTTGCCTTAGGAACGGTACCCCATACGTCCAGCTTAAACCCAAGGCACGCTCATAGAAACACTCAACGGTTGGGCATACAACTAAACATTTTTACACCCTTGAGGGTGCGGAAAGGGTGAATTCAATATTTTACACCGTTTTGCACCTTTTAAGCACCCTAATTCGGCTGGGGCACTTTAACATACGGCTGCGTCAAAATAAAGGGTGTAAAGAGCCGTTTAAAATGGTGCAAAAGCAGCCGAAAAGGGTGCTGATTGGTATTTATGGCCGATTATATGCAAAGCATCGATGTCTTCACCGAAATTAAATTTACCTAGGAATTTCTTCTCGCATTATTATGCAGTAACACTGATGACGCGAATCTACGCAGTCTTTGAATGAGTGTTTCACATTTTATGATAAACAAAGAAGCCTCGAAATATTTTTTTAAACTGTTCAATAAAATCTTGTTTCACGAATGGAAAATGAAAAAATAAATGGAACAGTATACAAACGGAAATGAGACGTTTACGATGGGATCTCTCTTTGCCAAATTCAATATATAGCAGCGGCGGCACCGATGTGGAAACAGAAAAAAATATTAGCCCTTGCTTATTACGAATATCGACACAATAACACTCCCCATTCCACTGTTTTTCTACAGCCTTGCACGGACCACAGCACAACCTTGAACTGTGACATTATTGTGATTCGATCGTTCCCTGTTCCTCTCCTGCCCCACCAGCCCAATCATAGCCCCCTCTGACAACGGTCATTCTCTTCAATCAGTGGAGTTATTACGTACTAGCAGTCACTATTTTATTACATTCTTATTGTTAGCTAACGTCAATCATGTGTACAATAGCAAGGAACAGACCACCTAGTCTCTCGTGCAAAAACAACGCTGGAGAACAAGGCATATATCAAAGGAAATCAAAAGTTGGGGAGGCAGGGAGCATGAAATCGGACGCTAAATAAACAGACGCCAAATACTACTATGATTACTTACACTAGAACACTACCAAGTTTCATTGCACAGTGTTCGTTTGCCATCTGCTGCTTTTTTATCGTTCCAATAGAGCGCCAGAAAATTTCAGTTGGCGTTTTGTGTTGGTAAACTTTAAAAATCTAAGCTTCTTATTATAACACACACAATAAATAATAAAACCTAAAGTTACTGTTATATTCAGTAAAAGAGGCAATTATTTATTAAGTTGTCGTTTTCATTTGTTTGCGCAACATACTGCCACCGGCCACCGGCACCGGCAACTTACTGTGCCACCGGCAACATACTGCCACCCTGAGTACGGCGTGCGGCGGTGCGGCCGCAACAGCTGTTTTGTATCGTCCCGTGAACCGTCTGGCGTCGCTTGCGATCTGTAGTTTGCCGTTAAACAAGCGCAGTTATTATAATTATTTGGGCCCCTCGTCGTCTTCGGTTATGTGTGTCATGTTCGACTTCGCGATGAAGTACTTGAGAACAACTTTGCCACCTGAAGGCGGCTAATGTCGTTTTGCGCGTGCCCCTGAACGTCGCTCCCGATTCTGCGTCGTTTTCTGTCAGGTAAGCTGTCTCGTCACATTTGCCGGCCTTCTTGTCAATGGATGTCGTTTGTAGCTGTCATCGCCGCTTTAAGGATTCGTCAACAGGAGCCCGGGTGTGTGTGAATTGTTTAACTGAAGCGGCTAGGTCAAACCTATAGGGATTGTCTCCAGAAAGGCGATGTGCGTAAGTAGATTGTTGTGCTTGCATTGAGCGGTGAGCGAAGTGGTGATAGACTTAGTAACGTTTCCTATTCCGCAGCACTATATTGAACAGCTTCAGAGTTCACCACTGCGAAACGATCGTACGCGTAGTTTAATCAGAACACGGGCTAGCTCCTCTAAACTGTGCTGCGCAGCGTTTACGGCTTCGTAAATCACCGCTGTGATTAGTGCCGTGTTGCGAATGGCGAGGGAGAATCGTTTGTGAGCGAGTGTGCACGCCTGGCAAGCTTCCTTGCGTTTGCGGCGAGTCACCTCACCATGTGTACGGTGCCGCTGTATGCGGGCATTGATTTTGGCTGAATGTTCTGTTGCGCGAGTTGTAACATTCGTGCACTCAAACATTTCTGTTCTTGCACGTGTGGTAATCATGTGTCGTCCTGTTTCAGACCTCCGGACGTTGGTCACGTGTCCACGTGAACAACGTTTTATATTCAGCTGACCCAATCAATGTACGCCAAACGTCCGGAGCAGTACGCTCGATCATCTCCCATTACAGAGTAAAAAATCGTGGCCGACCTCCTCAGTGCCCTACTACTTGATTTTCGTACCGAGTCTGGGGATCCAAAGAATTTTTTCTCTCTCTCTCGCCAAAATTTGAATAACCTGGATGTTGCGAAAACTTGGGGTGCGAAAAAAATTGCAAAAGTTAAATAGCATACATGCTGCGTTAAAAAAACCCACTTGTTAAAAAAAACGCACTTTCCTGTAAAAACGCAATGCCAGCTGTTAGTGAGTCTCAAAATGCGCTTTGCGGCAAAGCTATGCGGCGTTTCTCGGCCATCATTAGACATCTTTTACAGCTGCTACGACTTTTTCAATACAATACATCTGATAGTTTATTTACTGTCTTGACGGCGAGTGCAGAAAAAATGTGAGGTTCGGAAAGTGTGTATTTTGATAGCTCTAAACACCTTATTTTAAAACATTTGCAATGTTTCTCTCTTTCGAGCAGCCATAGCCGTATGTGGCTGTACATATCACCATACAGACTTATGGTACTTTGAAAAAGTGTACAAGGGGAATTTATTTCTAAACTTTTATTCGGAGTACTATTTGCTTTAAGCAAAAAAATATCTGTTACATTGAGCGGCCGCCAAGACCTTAGACGGAGGGCCGCCAGTTCGATTCCCTGCTCGAAGGATCCCTCGGATGAAGCGGGAAATCCGGTTATCGCGCACGTTTTCGATTGTTCCGCGGCTAGCTGCTTCGCAGATATGCAGCTTGCTCTTACCGGATTTTGTGACGGCAGCAACGGCAGATGATCCTTCGAAGGATATTCTAAATCACTGTTGCGAAGCTGCATTCATGCAGCCAGATGTAGAGCAGAGTATGCCGGGCCGGCGTTGTTGCTTTGAGGAGCCTGATAGTTCATCGTTGCTCCCGACTTCGCTGATTTACCACTTGGAGAACCTGGGGGGCACGGATATACCTTTCCTGTTCTTGTTAGTCCATACAGAGGCTTATGGGTGTGCATAGGCCCTAGGCGAGGTCTATGAAGACGGGCCCTGACTACCGATCGCTCCACAGTGCTACGGCTGCTGCTAATGCCGTCTCAAGCGCTCTTTCCATTTCACTTTGCAAAAAAAAAAAGTTCAACTCTACCGATAAATGGAAATCATACTCATGGAAGCACCAATTTAAAACGTTTTCTTTTCTTGTACAGTGATGATGCATCGATATAGAGCTTGCGCAGCTTGCAGCTTGCACTAGCTGTACGAGGCTGGAGAGACAACAGAGCTGTGAGTCGACCCCGGCGATTCCGCTCGTACTCCCTATCATGAGCGCGGTGTTCGGGTTCTTCTCCTCCGCGCTGCCGTTTAGGCGCGGCGGCTTCAGCGCGGCACTCGGGGAAGGACTGTGCCTGTCTCATATGTTGTCGAGGAGCGCCACGACGGCGTTCGCGCTGCGCGTCTTCTTCTTCGCAGTTTTATACTTCTTCGGCCTACCCATGTTTTGCGGGAGTGTAAACTATGATGATGATGATTGCAGGGTTTAACGCTCCGACGCAACGCAGGCGATGAGGCGCGCCGCAGTGGAGGGCTCCGGATTAACTTCGTCCACCTCGGGATCTTCAACGTGCGCCGAAATCTCGAACACACGGGCGTTTTTGCTTTTCACCTCCAACAGAAAAGCGGCAGCCACGGCCGGGAATCGAACCAGCGACCTCGTGCGGAAGTGTAAACTATGCGCTCGGCTTGATGTCACGAGACTGTGTGCCCTGTAGCGTTTTTGTTATGTGCTTCCCATTTCATGCGAGAACGCATGTAAATTGGTGAGAAAAAGAGCACGCCAGAGATCACGCCACGGACGCTGGGCAGAGTGTTCGCGTAGGTCGAGTGGTGCCGGCGGGTGCCCTGACGTCATGGCTAGGCGAGGTTTGGCTCCGCCCGCGCCGCTGCGCGAATACCCTACAGAAAACCCCGTATGGGTGAAGTTGTTTCTTGCTATTGTGCTGTGAACAACAACGAACCAAGTTCTAGCTTGAAGATCTCTACTGTTGAAATACAGAAATTATGGACGAAAAAAATAGGTGTTTTCAGAACGTTTAACCCCTCATCTTAAAATGTTGCCACGTCTGCTGTCGTGCCTGATTTAGAGATGTCTTCAAGACACTCCAAAATCATGGCATGTGCTTACACAAAGTGCCCAGTTTTCTTTTGAACAATGGTATGCAAGGAAATGGAGTACCGCGCGATTGCACATTTACGCAGTTGCACAATTAGAGAGCCTCCGGCACAAGAAAACTAAATTTCTCTGCGAATTCTCAAAGAATAATCATCCCACCATCCTTCAGGCTGTTTTCAGGTCTTTGAGACACATTGCTTGCTGTTTGTTCATGAGGTGGTGCAGGTTGAGCCCTTGTATTGTTTTTAGAAACTTTTCTGGAAATTCGGAAGAACCTAAAATTTCTATTTCTTCTCTTGAGCTAACTGCTGAGGCCTGGCGAGTAAACTTGCTCCCTGCAGCCTATTTCATTATGACCATTCCAAACTAATTGACAGGTAGCATCGTCTTTCAGTGTTTCTTGCTTCCCATTTTTGTGGCTTACTTTTTAGTGGCACTCAGGAAGGGCAGCAGATGCGTGTGTGTGGAATCACTGTTACCAAGTAGACAGCATTTTTAGATACAAACAATACATCCCGTCTGTGAAACTGCGTGTCCACTGATCCTCTCGCCTGCGGTCGGAAACGTCGGTCCAGTGATGCAAACTTAAAGCTCATCGCCTGAGCGCTTTAGAGCCGCTGAATATTAAAAAAAAACATATTTTCTCGCTCAACAAAAAAGCAGTCATAATATAGTTTCAGAAATTGATGCGTCTCCACAGATTTATAAGAGTGGCTGAGCCTCTTTTTTTACGTGGACCAGCACAAGCTGCAATAGGCACCAGAACATGAGCAATATATCATTTCTTTTTGTTTGAAATGTATGTTATTTAGCACTCGTAAACTCGTCGCTTCCAGACTCTGACACTGTTTTTTGGGCTTATCGTTAACAATGTAAACCTACTCTCACCAGTATTGTCTGTAAAAAAGGTGTAACACCTGACAAAAAAGTATAAATATGGCACAGAACCACCACATTGCTCGCCTGCAAAGGACATTTTTAGACATACTAGCACCTGCAAATACACTGCAGCAAACAATTGCGGTCTTTTTCTACCAACTGGTATTTTGTCACCGCGTTCGGTGAAATATTTTATTATTGCGATTTTCTGCGACCTTAACTTTGGTCCCAGCCCTGCTCTTCGAATTTCTATGATTGAAGAAAAAACTTTATTTCCGAGGAAATTGGTTACGAAAAAAAACAGCATAGTAAAGGGATGGCTCATTATTTTTTAGAGCGTAATCAGAGATGGTCGAGCGAGTGTCTGGGACGTTTGGCGTAGGATGACCGAGCTGTGAAATACCTTGCACAGTTGGCGCTCTAATGTTGAAATTTTCTGTTTCGGTACATCGGAGAACCGCAACGTATATTCTTACATAGAGACTACAGCTGCGGGCTTAGTACGACCGAGATAGGGGATACCCGCCTATTCCACGAGAGAAACCCGAAACGCAACTTCAAGCTTTTTTAAAGGAATAACCATAAAATTCCGCGTTCTTGGACCGAGAACCCCTGGCTGTTTCCTCCATCAATTTTTCTTTTTTGTTTACATTTCATAATTTCGTTGGACCAGTTATCGTCATTTACGCAACTATAACAATTACAGGTGGAACTTCTGCGATACCGGCATTTTTGCGGAAATGGAGGGCATTACGCGGTCCTTGATGTGGAGATACTCAGCAAAGTAGGCTACGCATTAAAAATGGCACGATAACTTGTATGTTCCGCAAGGTCACTAGATATCAAATGTAAGCTTCTAAGCAAACGACTTCGAGAAAAATAGGTATACTTTTGCGCTTAACATAAATTATATTGGTTTGTTTGCACGCCGCACCTGTCACAATGGAAACTGGGAAGAATATCGAGGCAGCAACAAAAATGTTTTCGAACAATGCATGCACAATGGGCTGCACTTAAAAAACTTCAACGTGGGAGGTTTTCGCAGGTAGCCCATGAAAGTGCAGGTTTTTATGTAGGAGCGGTCTTCCTACTTTATGTGATTTATTTCTAAGCAAGCGCCGTCCATTTGGGGTCGTACGAATTCCATTGTCTATTGTGAATCTTAGTATAGAGTCTACACATGGCTTCGTGGGTTAGTGAAATAATCCTCCGCTTGCATTTTTTCAACGTTATATTCGTCGTAACGAAGATGAATAACTTCTGGATATTGTCTCCATTCGCCGTGTCTACTTCCTAACCTCTCGAAAAATTGTAATCTGTTACGCTGCTTTGATTTTTCCCTCGTAACTTCCTTTACTGAACTTCAGCATGCAGGTGTCTCTGCTAACCTCTATCAACCTCTAAATGTTTTACTTCAGGCATTTTAGAGTTTCATAAATTTGGCTTCTAATAAATGTATATAATACCTGTCAATGAGTATAAGTGTTCGTGTATTGCGATACCCAAATGATATCAGTTAACTTAATTTTGTTGTCCTCATCAATCAAGTTTTTTCAGTACACCCTCACAGGCGATACATGGGAGTGCTAACAGTACACAATGCTGTGGAAATAAGCCAGTGTACGAAAAAAAGCTCACTCATCGCAAACCACTAGGTTAGGCATGAAAAACAGTGTAGTAGGGCTAATGAACGCGCACTAATTAAGCGCTTTGATTGTAGTTTAACACTCTGGGAAATAAATGAAAGGCAGAGTGTGCCGGTACGTTGTTTTAGAACAAAAAATGTGCTTCCTTTATTTCTCGCCATGTACTCGCTAAGACAGTGGGAAGAGGCATACAGTCGAAAAACGTACAAATTCTCCCTCCTGGACAGCATTCGAAACGTTGCCTACCTGCCTAAACATTTAAGAGCCATGCAAGAAACGCAGTGCTCTTCTAAACCAGCTGGCGCAAGAGTACACGCACGCCTTCAGCAACAACGTTCATTGTTCTGCCTTGACGTGTCAAAGAGACACTTTTAGAGAACCACGGGCGCTGCAGTTTACAATAGCAGAAATGATTTGTGTCGTTCCGCTGTACGTGCCTACCACGACAAGGAGAAAAATATTTAAAAGTCTAGAAATTATTTGGATGATGCTGCTACTTTTAGCCATACGATAAAAATTTTGGCGGCATACCGACAGGGAAAGTAATAGCGCACGTTTTCCATGTTCAAATGGAAACTCTTATTCTTGCTTTTGTGTTCTCCAAATGTCACTCAAGCACAATGTAATTCATTCACACGAAATGCTGTTCTCAATCATTACCCTAACCCTGGAGATGGCCTTGTAGCTCCTCACAACAACCTTCAGCTTCTTTTACGGTAATACACTAGATGACAAAGACTAATAACTGCTTACTTGTGTCGTTACCACTTGTGCCCAATTCATAGTTTCTAAGGGAAACAAGCCTTCGCAATACCATCATACTGCTTTAATTTTTACGGTTTACTTTTTACTTAAAAAAAACCACTACCTTACATTGCCCAATACCGATTTTAATAAGTCAGTTGGTGTCACACAGATGTTCTTAGAACCCGCATTTCGCATCCTAAATAGTACCCCTTACTGGTTACTTAATTTTTTAACTTTAGGCAGTTGATAACTTTATAAAGTTTTCTGCAGGAACAAAATTAGGATATCCAGACAGAGAGAGCTCTAGATAAGCGATAATTTATTAGAATAAAAACCACGTCCATTTTTTGCTCGGCATGTTTCTGAAAGTGTCTTTCGTTTCCTTCTAGCTATTAGTGTATTTCCTACACTTTGTCATTGCATTCTTTTTACTGTACGCCACAGGCCACATGTGTCATTTGCCCAATATTTTCACCCCCACTTTCTGAAGGTTCTTTTTAAAAGGAGGTAAGGAATATGAATGAAAAAAAAGACTTGAAAGGCACTTCCGCATTTCATAAATGTTGGCCGTAAAAAGCCTCATGTCCCGTTGAATAGCGCTGAAAACTCTGTGAAGTTGTGTGTTTTGAGTAACGTTTTGCAGTATTTCTGGTTCGCATATTGTGAAGTTTTGTGATTGAATTTCTGCAGGAGAGATACAGACAGGGAGAGAGAGAGGGAAAAGCAAATGGAAAGACGGAGAGGTTATCCAGGCTCAGAGCCCGGATTGTTACTAGACACTGGGTCAGGGGTGTGCGGAAGATGAAACAGATGGCAGGCAAAAAAGAGGGGAACAAGGGACAAGGTTGCTCCCCGTCGTGGAGCGACCTTCACAGCTGCCTTGTAAATACGACCCCTTCCTCTTTCTCTCCCTCTCTCCTTTCTCTGTTTTTTGTTGTTGTTTTTGCTGTTGTAACATAGGTTTAGCCCGAATGCATGCATACTCCCCGTTTTCGAAACATCTTCCGATCCTTCTCACAGTTTTCTGCAAATATATCTATAAGACATTTGTTCCAAATGATTGTGACAGCAAAATTATCTAACTGTACTCTAGCGAAGGCAATTCCCGTTGCCGCTACGTAAGTAACATGCTTTGGTATTGGTCTTGCTGTGTATCCGAAACTTTACTTATAGTATTTCTGCGCGCTTTGTTAGTTTCATCTTTCTCTCTCGCTCTCTCTCTTTATATATACGTATATATATATATATATATATATATATATATACATATATATATACCGTCCTCTTGATAAAGGACGGTGCCCGTCCGAAACGTCGATGTAAAGTGACGTTTTCGAAGTAAACTTATGTTTTTTATTGCGCCCCTTTTTACTATTTAACCTTCACTAGCCTAACCTTTTATCTTATATAGATATATATATATATATATATATA
The DNA here is from genome assembly GCA_013339765.2 of Haemaphysalis longicornis. NCBI lineage: Eukaryota > Metazoa > Arthropoda > Arachnida > Ixodida > Ixodidae > Haemaphysalis > Haemaphysalis longicornis. Next base: position 43,884 of record JABSTR010003787.1, on the reverse strand, counting down.
TATATAATATATATATAATAGATATATACATGTAGCGCATCAGAATTGGAATGAGGGGCTCGTTGAAAATAAGACAAATAAGGGTTGGCAGTCAAGAACACCCTGGAATGCAAAGGGGAGGATATGGTAGGTCAATAGAAACAGATAAAGAATTTAGAAAGAAAGTGGAGAAAATCTCCACTTTCTTTCTTATATATTATACATATATATATATATATGTATATATATATATATATGTATATATACCGTCCTCTTGATAAAGGACGGTCTCCGTTCGAAACGTCGATGTAAAGTTATGTTTTCGAAGTAATCTTGTTATGTTTTTTATTGCGCCCCTTTTTACTATTTATTCTTCACTAGCCTAACCGTTATCTTATATATATATATATATATATATATAAATATATATATATATTATATATATATATATATATAATATATATATATATATATATATATATATATAATAATCATATAATATATGAAGATTACCATGGCCACATCCTTAAATGGGTGTGTGCCGTGCACGTCTCGCGTCAGACGGTGTTTGTACTTGGATATGGGACAATCCACCACAAGTGGGTATGTGCTTGAATCTGGGCTAGACAGCCCCATCGAGAGCGCTGTGCGCGAGACTGGTGCCCCGACCCGAGAGCTCACTTGGACGCGTTTGGACTCCGCGATAGCCAGGCCTTGCTATACCTTCCTGCCAATAAACCCCACTATATTTTCGTGGATGCGGGAGGTGCCGAAGTCCTCGTTCCTCACCCGCAAATGTTATTGAACTGACTGTTGAAGGTGTAGCCGCATTAGCGCTTGTCGATACTGGTGCCGCTGTGTCCGTCTTAAGTGAACGCCTCTGCCGTTCATTGCGAAAAGTGACGACGCCACTCTCCGACTTTACTCTCCAAACCGCAAGCCCGCAAGAGGTGAAACCATTAGCCATGTGAACCGCTCGTGTAGCTATCCAAAACATCACGTACATCACCGAGTTCATTGTCCTTCCCTCGTGTTCTCACGACATCATCCTCGGATGGGACTTCTTATTACTTCACCACGCCATCATTGATTGTGCTCGTGCTCAGGTCGAACTATTTCCGTCATGCGAACCGCCATCGAATGACCTGTCCGTCAGGTTAATCGTGACGGACGACACGTCCCTTCCGCCCAATTCCTCCGTGCTTGTGCCTGTTTCTTGTGACGTCAAGCCTGATTCAACTGTTGTTTTCACGCCATCGAGTGTATTTTCGTCTCGGAAATGCCTGCCTTTGCCCGCTGCTGTCCTCAACGTCCAATGTTGGTCCAGTGTGATGCTTGTCGGCAACCCGTCGTCTTGCCCTTCAACATTATATCGTGGGGAATGTCTCGGGTACATGGAAGCTCTCGACCCCTATCTGGTCATGCCCTTCCCGTAGGAATCATACGCGTTGTCGGTGAATGTCCTGAGCACTCATCCCAGCAAGGCAACTCCCGATGTTTTTCAACGATCCATGGATGGAGATCTCACCCCAGCACAACGCGACCACCTTCTTGCCGTTCTCGATCGCTTCCGTGAATCTTTCGACAGTCATCAGACCGCCTTGGGGCGCACGTCGACTGTTGCCCACAAAATAGATACCAGATCCCATGCCCCTCTGCGGCAGCGACCTTATCGAGTGTCACCTTCCGAACGACGCGTCATTGACAAACACGTCTCTGACATGCTCACGCGCAACGTAATTAGACCCTTTTCAAGCCCCTCGGCTTCGCCCGTTGTGCTTGTCACAAAGAAAGATGGGTCCATCCGGTTCTGCGTCGATTACAGGCGTCTGAACAAAATCACCCGCAAAGACGTCTACCATACTCGTATCGATGACGCTCTTGATTGCTTGCAAGGCGCTGAATTTTTCTCTTCTCTTGATCTACGCTCAGGTTACTGGCAAGTCCCCATGGCCGAATCTGATCGCTCAAAAACTGCCTTCGTGACACCTGATGGACTTTACGAATTTAATGTCATGCCTATCGGACTTTGCAACGCGCCCGCAACATTTGAGAGAATGATGGACGGTGTTCTACGAGGCCTCAAGTGGAAAACATGCCTTTGTTACTTAGACGACATTGTCGTGTTTTCGCCCGATTTCACCACTCACCTGGAGCGCCTAGAACAGGTCTTGACATGCCTCACGTCTGCTGGGTTACAGCTCAACTTGAAAAAGTGCCGCTTTGTTGCTCGCAAACTGACCATTTTGGGTCATGTCGTATCAAAAGGTGGCATCCTTTCCGACTCGGAGAAGCTTGGCGCAGTCGCCCAATTTTCGAAACCAACCACGATTAAAGACCTCCGAAGTTTCGTCGGATTATGTTCCTATTTCCGGCGTTTCGTACGGAACTTTGCCACCATCATCGAACCTTTGACGAAACTCCTCAGTGGATCCAGTAAAGAACCTGTCGACTGGTCGCCTGCCTGTGAAGAAGCTTTCGTATCTTTACGGCGTTTGCTTACGTAGCCCCCAATACTGCGACATTTCGACCCCCTCCTGCCAACTGAGGTACACACTGATGCCAGTGGTGTCGGTCTCGCCGCTGTGCTCGCACAACGCAGAGAAGGCGCCCAGGAGTACGTAATTGCTTATGCCAGCCGTACTCTCACAAAGGCGGAGAGAAATTACTCAGAGATGGAAAAAGAATGTTTGGCGATCATTTGGGCGATTCACAAATTCCGCCCCTACCTTTATGGACGCCCGTTTAACGTTGTCACGGACCATCACACGCTGTGTTGTCTTTCGTCACTGAAAGACCCGTCCGGCAGACTTGGTGGTTGGGCTCTTCGCATCCAAGAGTACGACATTCGCGTTGTGTATCGGTCCGGCCGCAGACACACGGACGCTGATGCCCTTTCTCGATGTCCCGTTGAGTCGGAAAATGACTGCATTTCCTCGACGGACTGCGCCCTGGCGTCACTTGACATACACGACATGGCCGCAGAGCAGCGAAAAGACCCCTGGATCGCGTCCATACTGCACTACCTGTCGAGTCCGTCCACCGTTTCGGCGTCCCGTGCACTGCGTCGCCAGGCCTCACACTGTGTTGTTCGTGACGACCTCCTGTATCGGCGCAACTATATCCCCGAGGGCCGCAAATGGCTGCTAGTTATTCCCCGTCATTTGCGTTCTGCCATCCGTTCGTCCTAGCACGCTGATGCGCAATGCGCCCACGCTGGCGTCCTAAAAACATATAAGCGGCTGCGCATCCGTTAATATTGGCGCGGGATGTACACGTTTGTTACGAAGTACATCCGCTCGTGTCCCGAACGCCAGTGCAGCAAGTCTCCGCCGCAACATCCTACAGGACCTCTGCAGCCACTACCAAGCCCCGCGCGCTCTTTCGTTCGCGTTGGAATCGACATCTACGGGCCCCTTCCCACCACAACTGCAGGCAACCGTTGGATTATTGTTGCGGTGGATCACCTGACTAGGTATGCGGAAACAGCCGCACTCCCCACCGTTACAGCCCATGACGTGTCACAATTCCTCCTTCAGAGGTTTGTTTTACGCCACGGTGCGCCCAGGGAGCTTTTGAGCGACAGAGGACGCGTCTTTTTGTCGGACGTAATACAAGCCCTGCTGACCCAGTTCCAAGTTGTTCACAGAAAAACTACAGCGTATCATCCGCAAACCAATGAGTTGACCGAAAGATTTAACCGCACGCTTGGCGACATGCTTTCAATGTATGTTTCTTCGGATCATTCAAACTGGGACTTAGTTCTGCCATTTGTCACGTATGCGTATAATACGGCGACACAGACGACGACGGCCTTCTCGCCCTTCTTTCTACTTTATGGGCGTGAGCCTTCCGGTACCCTAGACACCATACTGCCCTACCGACCCGACGCCTCCGAGTGCAGGCCCATTTCCGAGATAGCTAAGCATGCCGAAGAGTGCCGTCAAGTGGCTCGATCCTTTACCGCTGCGGATCAAGGGCGACAAAAATGTCGTCATGACGCTTCAGCCGCCTCGCCTACCTATGCCACCGGATCTCTCGTGTGGCTGCGGATCCCGTCCAAGACGCCCGGTCTTTCGTCGAAACTCCAAGCTAACTACCATGGACCCTACAGAGTTCTTGAGAAAACGTCCCCTGTCAATTACGTAGTTGAGCCGATCGCTTCCACGACCGATCTTCGTCGCCGAGGGCGCGAAACCTTGCACGTCCAGCGTATGAAGCCCTACTATGACCCGCTCGTCGTCGCATCCCCTTGAGTCGCCAGGATGGCTCCTCTCTTTGCCGGGGTGTGATTGTAATGAAGATATCACGGCCACTTCCTTGAATGGGTGTGTGCCGTGCACGTCTCGCGTCAGACGATGTATGAACTTGGATATGGGACAATCCACCACAAGTGGGTATGTGCTTGAATCTGGGCTAGACAGCCCCATCGAGAGCGCTGTGCGCGAGACTGGTGACCCGACCCGAGAGCTCGCTTGGACGCGTTTGGACTCCGCGATAGTCAGGCCTTGCTATACCGTCCTGCCAATAAACCCCACTATAATATATATATTGTAAGCCGCGCGAATCTTAAATGTTTCGCCTTCATCAGGCCATAGCTCAGTATCATGACTGGCCAATACCGCCTTCGTGTTTCGTCGTCGTCGCGCATTGTGTGCGTGCCATTCATCATCTCATCGCTCGTCGTCTTTCTGGGACGCGCCATCATCGCCATCGTGATTGATCCTGTTCTGGCCAGGGTACCGCTCACCGAATAAACGTCGTCCGCCAAGTCTCCTGGCATTGCCTCTCAATATATGTATATATATTGAGAGGCAATGCCAGAGGCAGTCCCGCTCCCGGAAAACGGCGGATTTTTTCTCGACTTATATTTTCGCTTATTTATCAATGAATCAAAGAAACGTGACAAGCACACGTCATTCGGCCCTATTATATATTTCGAAAAAAAAAAAAAAAAAGCCGAATAGCACTGGCAATGACGACTGCAACCTTGATATGTATCTTTACCGAGTCCCTCGTCCCGTATCTCTCTGTTCTGCTATATATATATATATATATATATACAGGGTGTCCCACCTATCATGCACCAAGATTTAAAAAAAGAGCAATGGCTTTACGCGAACAAAACCTAGTGCGTAATGTTTGCAGTACTGTGGAGAAGCGGATAGTAATTTTTTCGTTAATGATGCTTAACTAATTAATTGTAATTAATTATCTAACTCGAGAAGTACTGTTCTAATCACTGAAGTGTCAATGAGGCGCTTGTAGGTACCCACGAGGGGCATCTAACTGCGGTATTTTCAGCGACGAACTAATTGCGTACTCATTTATTCTGACTGATAAAGGAAACCCGCGAAATATGAAAAATACAACGTGACGACGCTTACGCGCGCATTGTAAAGCAGCGTCCCCAAACAAAGCTGATTGAAAGCAACTGCTTCGCGTGTTACCCGCCCGAAGAGACAGCGCATCACCTTGATAATAGCATGCATGGAAGGAGCAGCAGCAGCAAGGTTCGCGGGGTGCGTGTGCAGATAAGGCACAAACTCGGTCGCGATTTATTCTTTCTTTCTTTTGTTTATTTCATTCTGGCTAACTCAGAGGCAGCCTGTTTGAGGGCATTGCTTTACGGTGCGCGCTAATGCGCGCGGAGGCGCCGTCACGTGGTATTTTTCATATTTCGCGGGTTTTCTTTATCAGTCAGAATAAATGAGTACGCAATTAGTTCGTCGCTGAAAATACTGCAGTTAGATGCCCTTCGTGGGTACCTACAAGTGCCTCATTGACACTTTACTGATTAGGACAGTACTTCTCGAGTTAGATAATTATTTACAATTAATTAGTTAAGTCTCATTAACGAAAAAAATGCTTCCCGCTTCTCCACAGTACTGCAAACATTATGCATTAGGTTTTCTTCGAGTTACGCCATTACTCTTTTTTTAAACATTGGTGCATGATAGCTGGGACACCCTGTATATATATGCTGACTCACGTTGTTTTTTTCATATCAAGACAAAAACCCGAATCTACAAGTAAAACATTTGAGTACATGAGTAAGTCCTCTAACGTTGGAGGCCTCCTCTGGTGTATAAGTCCTTTAAATAAAACGGCTAATGCTTCCTTATAATCCCCATAGTGCGGCGCAAACATGGCTTTTACTATAAAATGATGCCCTTTATTCAAAGGAAGTTCGTGGGCTAGTCGGAAGAGCCTCGCACTAAAAAATGTTCTGTGCAGGTAGGGGTAACGAATATGAAAAAAAAACAGGAAGACGGACGACGGGCGGACACAGGAGGGCCAATCTACGACCTCCTTCATTTTGAGAATATTTCAAAAAACAGCGATTTTAAACGAAACTACTCTCAAAGAGAAACGTCGGGTGTACGTCGGTGATTTCTAAAGGAAGGTTCAAGTATTTTCGCATTAGCAATCCTCCGCACTCGATTGTTCAATATAACGACTTGCACAGTTCATAAAAGTGCTTATCTTCACTTAAAAACTGCACACGCAGAAAAAAGGCTTAAGTAGACAGGACTTCTCCATTTGTGTGGTTTCGTGTAATAGTTGCAACCTTGTAGGCTGACGGCGGCTTGCGAAGGCAGCGGGACCAGATGCAGACTTTACATAGACAATTGCATTTTGTTTGGGGAACTGTAAGCTCCTATTTTGTGATAGAATAAAAAAGGAGAGTTGACAACAAAACACGCACCCCTTCGCTAGCTTTTCAAGGTGAAGGGGTCTGAAAGTTTTATTTATTTATTAATTTTGTTTAGTTGATACTGTAAGGCTTTTTCAGGCTCATACGGTGTGCGCATGCCAGTATACACACGTGCGCAAGTACAAACAAAATATTATCGGACATACACCACGACACACAATCACCAGATGCAGTTGAAAATAAAGCTGACCGATGATAGCTATCGCACATCATCATGGCTAGGTGAAAGAGCATCATCGTGGCATAAGTAGATGGTACAGTAATCAATGCGTTCGGAAGCGCTCACAAACAAACAAAAAGGAAAACCGTTGCTCCTAATAAAAACTCTTCCTACATTTTGCAAAAAACATCTGCACGCGAAAAATTAACGCATATCCGCGGCAATTTATTCCGGCCTTATAATGCTAACGGGAAGAATGAATATTTAAAAGTGTCACAGCGTGATATGAACGGTTTGATGCACTTGTTATGTCTAGTGCGAAGTGCGTAGTGATTAGGTGGCTTTCTATAGTTGTATTTATCTATGTTACCCGTAGCACCGCACCGCTACGGGTGCAGTAGTGGCGCAGAGGTAGAGCATCCACCTCACGGGTAGAATGGTCATGGTTAGAATCGTGGTGCCGCACAATTCCTACCGGATAAAAGAATATCCGTGTGTTGATGGAATTTCTGGAGGAGGCTTGGGGTGCGGAATGATCCCGGCGATTATTAACGCACTCCCTCACTAGAAGAGGATGGAACAGCCTGGTGTAGTAATAACCACAACCTCTCATGAATACGCCAATTAACCCTGGGCCTCCAGTCTCTAGTGGGTGCGAAGCCACTTACCACGGCGTCGGTGAGACGTTTGAAGCAGCAGTGGGTGCTAAGAACCCCTACATTCAGACAGGTCGTCATTGCAACGTAAACCTGGCAAGTTATAACACAAGAACTTCATCTAGCGAAGCGAATCTAGAGGTGTTGTCCGAGGGGTTATAGGGCAATAAATGGGATGTACTAGGGCTTAGCGAGTTTACGAGGGCAGGTGAAGCATTTACAGTGCTGAAAAATGAACACGCCCTATTTTGCCGTGGTCTAGTAGACAGGAGAGTACTGGCAATAAAATTTATAGTCAATAAAAGCATAGCTGGCAACGTAGACAAATACTATAGCACCAACAGAAATGTTGCTGGGCTTGTAATTTGTCTTAATAAGAAGTACTAATGCGAGGTGGGGCAGGGCTACGGGCCTGCATCTAGCCAGGACGACCAGCTAGTTGATCATTTCTATGATGGTGTGGAATTGGCAATAGCTAAAATAAAAAAAATAACCAGTTCCCTTCCACTCTGTGAAGAAGAATGACCTGCAAATCTGGACGCAGTCCATGGAATGCACGAAACAAAACACGTTTTTTTTTGCAATATACGATGAAGAGTACTTCATAGCCAATTAGCTGAATGAACATCTGAAGGATCCAAGCTTTGTTCTTGCAGACAAACATTGAACTGCCTATGTTCCTCCGGCGTCGTAAGTATCCTACTGTTTGTGTAACACACAAACCCAATGCACTCTACCACCAAGGATCCCGGAAAAGTCCCATTGGGCTGTCCAACGTCCTCGTTTAAACCTCGCACCTGCACAACGGACATGCAATTAATCAATACGGGCATGAAACCTATAGCTGCGCGTGCACGCCCCCCTTCTACATTCCCATATTCTCCTCTATAATCCTGCGCTCGCATAAACAGGCAACCGGTCATGTGCGCGTCATTAGAAGTTACAGACGCGGTCGAAAACATACCGAAAGCCCTCCGAAGAAGTGATATTGGCTCACACCGGCGTTCCAAGAGGGCATGTTGCTCTTCATCCAGGAGGGAGACGCCGTTACTCGACGAGCTGAAGTGTAGGCGGTAACGTTGGCGCCAGCAGCTTTCCGTTGTTTTTACGCCCGCTAGCGCTTGTGTTTGGGCAAACAATTCAAATATTGCTCTTCTTCGTCCAAAGGAACGGCATGCATCCGTACCATAATGATTTAAAACCTGGAAGCCCTAGAGCTCAATTTTTGCGTACAAACATGCGGCTGTGCGTTTCCATTCCCCCTCGTAGACATTGTACTGTCTGTGTAAGATGTCTGTGTAGCATACCAACCCACGCCTTAACCACTTGATTAAGGAGGACACCCGACTAAGCTCAGTGAGCCATGTGATTTCTACACCTGACACCAGCACAACCGGCATCTCATTGGCAGCAGCATCAAGCCTAGCTGTGCGCGCACACCCCTTCTTCCACCCGCAACCCGTACACGCATAGACCTGTAACTGATGATGGCGCATACTTAGACGGGAAAGACACCAGAAAAAATGTCGCTCAAAACGCCTTCCATGTTGAAAAAGAAGTATAGGAATGAAAACTGGGGGGGGGGGGGGATGAGATATACACTGCTCTGCAGTAATAAAACAGACTTCATACTATGGGATAACCCTGGCGTCGTGCATGATGTGGAAGCGCTCGGAAGGGTGAGGTGTAGTGACCGCGGTATTGTGAGATCTCGAATTAGGCTAGATTTGAGGAGGAGTCGTAAGGTCAGAAGCTAATACGAAATAAGCCGATCACTGTGCGAACAGTAAAACGGAAAGTTGAAGAATTCAGTATTGCGCTGTAGAATGATATTTCTCACCGAGGAAGCAGAGTTTACGACACAGGAAGCCAGCGTCAATTTTACACCCACTATTACGGAGTATGCAGAAGAAGTCGGAGGTGCGATACTGGTAAACTTTCCCAGGATGCGAAAGATTTAATTACGAAAGTCCAAAACATGGTAATCTCCTCCCTGCTGAAAGAATCGAACTAATGGAGGTTTCGGAGTTAATAAGCGTAAGACCGCTGACACATAGAACTATAATATGGAGAGGGCTGAGCATGCTGTAAAGGATGGAAGCAGCCTGAATGCAGTAAAGAGGCGTATAGGCACGGGGAAAGATCAGATGTATGCACTTAAAGACAAGCAAAGCAATGTCGTCAAAAATAGGGATGAAATAGTTACAGTAGCCGAGGAGTTTCATAGAAAGATGTGCAGTAACCACGACACCCAGCAAAATAGCGAATAAGGAAGTAGTTCAGAAGAAATAGACCTCCCACCAGTGAAGACTGAAGAAGGCATTCAAAAAATGAAAGGGGGCCAATCATCGGTGAGGATCAGATGAGAGCAGACCTCTTGGAGGATGGCGGGCAAATTGTACTATAAAAACTAGAAAACCTATATACGTAATGCCTAATGACCACGAGTGTACCAGAGAATTCGAAGAACACGAACATCATCCATGTTCATAGGAAAGGTAACATGAAGGACCAAAAAATTACAGGCCAGTTAGCTTACTGTCAGTCGCCTACAAGGTTTAACAAGGTTATTGCCAACAGACTTTCTGCCGTGTTAGATTTCAGTCCACCTAATGGACAACCAGCGTTTTGTAAAAGCTATTCAACCATGCACCATATTCACACGATAGACCAGGTGATTCAGTAATGTAGAAAGTATACTCAACCCCTCGATATATCATTCATTGATTATGAAAAAGCGTTTGACTCGGTCAAAACCTAAGCAGTCATTCAGGCATTGCAGACTCAGGGCTTAGACGAGCATACGTAAGAATACTAGAAGATGTCTATAAGAGGTCCACAGATAGGAGACACATATTCGCCAATGTTATTCACAGCATGCTTACAAGACGCATTCAGAACATTGGATTGGGAACAATGGGGCGTAAGGTTTATTGGAGTACCATCACGGAGTAACCTCAGTAACATCAGATTTGCTGATTACGTTGCCTCCCTAGGTAACTCGGTGGACGAATTGCAAAGCATAATTACCGCACTGGACCATCAAAGCAGAGTTGTGGGCCTGAAAATATTATGCAAAAAACTAAAGTAATGCTCATTGCCCTCGGGACAGCACAGCGGCTTGAGATAGGTAGCGAGGCAGTGGTACTGGTAAGAGAATATATCTACATAGGCCAAATTGTGTCCCCAGATCCTAATCATGAGGCCGAGATAATTAGAAGAATAAGAATGGGGTGGAGTGCATTCGGCAGGCATTCCTAGATAACAAATGGTAGCCTACCATTGTCATTCGAGAAAAAAGTGTAGGGCCGCTGAATCTTACCGGTACTCACCTACGCTGCAAAAAATTGGAGGCCCACTAAAAGGGTTCAACCTAAGTTGAGGACAACTCAGCGATCAAACGAACAAAATATGATAGGTGCAACATTAAGGACAATAAGAGAGCGGAGTATTTCAGGTAACAGACGCGTTTTAAGGATATACTAGTAAAAATTAAGACGAAATGGGTGTCTCCGGGTCATGTAATGCAATGCGAGATACCGGTGGTCATTACGGGTAACAGAGTGGGTCCCTAGAAAAGGCAAGCCCGGCAGGGGCGGAAGAAACGTACGTGGGCAGATGAAATTAAGAACTTTGCCGGCAGAAATAGGTTGCAGTTAGTACGAGACCAGCATAATTGGAGATCTGTGGGAGAGGCCTTTGCCCTGCAGTGAGCGTAGATAGGCGGATGATGATGATGATCATCATCATAATCATATGTGCTAACGCAATTGTGATATACATTATCTCACAAAACAGGCAGCGGTAAAATACGTCTTAAAATGCTCCAAAATTGTGCACCATCTGCGATGTTGACATATGGGCCAATCAAAAGAAATAAACGGTGCACGCTGCACCATTGTACCTCGTTCGCTTGAAGCTATTGTTATACCACAGCTTCGTTTAACGGAAAATAAAAGCGAACAAATTCCGTACCGTGGTCCTTCACAACCATTACCTAAGCGACAAAGCTTTCGCTATAGCAGAAACACATCCAACGGGCTCATTTTTACAGGCTTTAGCCGACACTTCCGGGACCATCATCAAGAGGTCAGTGGTTTCTCTCTTGGCCATCAGTGAAGACCTGCCCGGGCAAAAAACCTGCTTCAGATCATCATCTTCATTATCATCATCATAAGCAGCAGCAGCAGCAGGCGCCGCAGCAGCAGCGTATCTACGCCCACTGAAATGCAAAAGGCCTCTCCCATACTTCCCCAACTATCACGGTCCTGTGCTAACTGCGAACAGTTTATCCCCGCAACCTTCTTGATCTCATCTGCCCATCTAACCTTCTGCCACCTCATGCCACATTACCATCTCTAAAGGTACAGTGTATTAGTCTTAATGGCAATGGTTATCTAGCCTTTGCATTACGAGCCCTGCCCCCACCCATTTTTTCTGCATTTTTATTTCTACTAATTTGTCCTTAACACGCGTTTGTTCCCTGACCCACTACGCTCTCTTCTTATCCTTTTATGTTAGCCCTATTACCTTACGTTTCAGTGCTCGCTAAGGCATCCTCAATTTTGGTTGAACCTTTTTAGTAAGCCTCGAAGTGACTGCCCCATTGGTGAGTGATATGCAGCTGTCATACACTTCGTATGATATGCCATTCATATCATCATCATATCATCATATGATATGATATGATGAGTAATATGCAGCTGTCATACACTTTCTTCTTCACGGACAATGTTAGGCTGCCATTAATTATCTGAGAATGCTAACAAAATGCATTCCGACCCCAATCTTATCATTATAATTATCTCGGCCTGATATGAGGTTTGGCTCCAAGGGTCACAGCTTGACCTAAGTAGATGTATTCGCTTACCTCATCCACTGCCTCGCCACCCATCTGAAACCGCTGTGCTATCACTATTCTAATGAGCATGGCTTTAGTTTTTTGCATAATATTTTCCGACCCACAACTCTACTTTTCTTGTCCAGTGCAATAATCATGCTTTGCAATTCGTCACCCTAGTTAACTAGTAAAGCAACGTCATCAGCAAATCTGTGGTTATCCCTCACACCCACCTCTTTCCACACCAATGTTATGAATACCTCTTGTAAACATGCAGTGAATAACATTGGAGATATTGTGTCTCCATGTGTAACTCCCTTTTGTATTGGTGTTTTACTGCTCTATGATGGACGATGGGAGCTGTCGACCCATTCTAGATATCCTCTAGTATTCTCACGTAATGAACGTCTATACCCTGATTCCATAATGCCTAAGTGAGTGCTGAGGTTTCTACTGAGTTAAATGCTTTCTCATAATCCATGGATGCTATATATAGGGGTTAACTATGCTCCACGCATTTCTGTATCACCTGATTTGTGGTATGGATATGGTCCATTGTGGAATAGCGTTAACGAAACCCTGCTTGTTCATTAAGGTTGATTGAAATCTAAGATGGCAAATATTCTGTTAGCGATTACCTCGCTAAGCACCTTGTACACGTCTCACACTAAGCTTATCAGCACGTAATTTTTCCAGTCCTTCATGTCACCGTTCTTATGGATTAGGATGATGTTCGCGTTCTCCCAATGTTCGGGTACACTCGCGGTCAATAGGCACTGCGTATACATACAGGTTTCCCAGGCCTTCTAGTACGATTTGCCCGCCATCCTTCAACAGGCCTGCTGTTATCTGTTCTCTACCACGTGCTTTGCCCCCTTTGCATTTCTTTTAAATCCCTGTTTACTTTTTTTGTCGTTACAGGTGGACTGTATGTCTCCTCGGAACTCCTTCGGGGCCGGTGTTATCCTGGATGTTGCAGCCAGTGTTCAGATTTCAATAGAATTACTCGGCTACTATACTAGTTTATCCCTATTCATGATGACATTGATTTTCATGTTTTTTTAAGTTTCGCATACTCAAGCACAAATAAATCCCTTGCGGTGCAAACGTTTTTTCCTGAGCCGTGATGGTGCTCAGATTGCGTCTAGCTATTCTGGATGCGGTGCTGATGTCACTGATACACAAGTTTATATCTATTTATCATGGTCCTGTAAAAAGAGGAGCTATGCTGCCATTTCTTAAAATTTTCAATGAAACCTCAGCGACGGGAGTATCGCATAGCACGAATGTATAAGAATTTGTGCAATTTTCGATTTTAAATACTAACAGGCTGTTGGGCAGACCTGCTGGAATCTTAAATTTACGGACCCCGAAATGCCGCCTAGAGCCCAAGATCAGTTTAGCCACACCAGATTAGCTGCACATTTTTGGTGACGTTCTCAGACTACAAAAAGGGTGTTTGATGGGGTGAACGATATTGTACATACAAAGACGGTGGCGAAGAGTTAATATATTTCTCGTTACGTAAGGCAGGTTTTAGTTTTGGACACAACCTTTTACGGTACTGCAGGATGCATTGTTTAACACAGGCGTGCTCTTTCCTGCTTGGTTCTATTTAAAAGTGCCGCTTTATTTGGCTTTTTTTGGGTTTCAATGTTTGTCGTCGTCTTCTTGGCTAGTAGGTCACGCGTTAGCTCCGAACAGCTGCGGCTGAAAGTGGGAACGCAAAGGCGCAACGAAAGAAACAGCTGAGCCTTGTCGTATAGGTATATGTTTTTCTAAGAGGGTTTACTTTCTCCTACTGCAGCAACGTTAGCACCAAAAAAAGATAGGGCTATAGCAATGATGCAAGACTATTCTTCTGCAAGGATGTACCGCCACTGCCGGTGTTACAGGGACGTATGAGGCGGGACTCTAAGTTGAATGTAACGCACCCAACGTATTTTATACACATGTAACGCACCAAAAATATTTCAGGTAGAGAACGGAATGAACAAGGCAACAGCCGCTCATGATATGGCTAAGAATGCTTTACGAAACATGACAGCTGTTAAACAAAAACCACCTCCGTGGATTCTGTTTACAATCAAAAGCAAAGAAAGAAAAGAAAGACAGGAAGAAATAAATAAAAGAAACAAATAAGGAAAGAAAGGAAAAATAAAGGAAAAGAATTCCAAGAACAAAGGAAAACCTCTCGCTATCCTTTTGCCTGGTAATGCACATTGCAGGTAAAACCCACAGGCATTTCCTTGGCGATTCTTATATAAGACTACTCCAACATAGCGTTGGTGTCTCTTCGCTTTAACTTGTTTCTTTGCGCAAAATAAAGGGACAGGCAGAGTCACCGCACTTCACGCCACAGTTTCGTAAGTATCAGGGTTCTCTAGCTGTTGCTGGGATGCACCTGACGTACTTATGTGATGTCACGTTGAATTTGTCACGCGGCAAGCACAGGGCTAACTCTTGCTCCACCGCTGGCAGCCCGTTGGGTATCACTATAAAAACGCGCTGAGCTCCAGCTGTTGGGAGCTCGGGTTTTACTAACATAAGCTGAAACGTATTGCACGGCAATAGCTTAAAGGGCACAGTGCGCGAAAAACTAGCCTTTTACACCATTGCAAAAAGTGTCCGCTCCTGTAGAAAGCAAACAAAAGCCCATTTGAGTTCGTATAAATTGATGGAGCTAGCTCAACAGCGTTAAATAATTGACGCGGCTTGCAGTAATTGTGCAAGGCTACGGGGAACGGCAGACCTCGCGGCCCCTCTCCCTACATAATAAACCCTGTGGTTGAACCTCACATTTATTTCCGTAACTGCCGCTGAAAGGTCTCCATGACAAGCAGGCCAGGATCGTTTCGTGCGCACGCTTTCAAATTTCCCCAAAATTGGGCCGCGGAAGTACGCGCTAGAACTCGCGGGAAAGTCCAACGCCAACGCCTGCGTTACAATACCAAAGGAAATGCTGTGGACCCGGAATGCGATGACAGCTCAAGTTCCCCACCGCTGCTAATCCCGTTCCCTTCTTGCTATTGGGGTGGTCCAGTGGTTATGTTGCCGGTATCACTGCGTAACGGTCCCTGCTTCGACTCACGGAACCTTCTTAAACCACATTTCTCTCTTTAGGTTTCGAGGTTTTTGAAGCGATGCTATTTAGCTCTACCCCTAGGGTTCTGGCGCAACCGTTAGTGTCAACAGAAAGCTAGTGCAAACAAATAAAGGAAGTTACTGGCACCCCCAGGAATTGAACCTGGAATGAATAAGAAATGGAGCGAGAGCCCGCCCGTTGTCTTACCGGTTAAGTTAGGAGCCCAGTCGGAGACAGGGAAGACAGACGGTGCACTCACCGCGCAGATCTGTGTGTTTAACCACTGCGTTCTCTCTGAAGGCCACGTGAAAGCGTCACGCGACGTCTCGCGCTGCTGTGCGCTCCACCCACGGCAAAAGTAGCGGCCGCGTGCGCGATGTGGCATGCGCTAGGAGTTAGTAGAAATTAATGGAACCTCACACAAACACATTGCATGTCATTTCTCCGTCTCTGCCGCCGATTTCGTCGGCTCCGTCGGCGGCGGAAGAGACGAACCAGAAGTGAAATCTTCTGACACCGAGTCTGAGCTTGCTTTCATTTAATAAAAAAAGTGTTCACTCATGTGCTTCACCAATACAACTCAATCAAGCACCATTCTTGGATCATTCATTGATTAAACAATAACAAGAAATATCTTTTTGAAGTAATAACGGCGGTGGTTAAGTGCATTTCTCTTGTCCCTGATTTCACTTTTTGTAGAGATGCGTGTATGAATTCAAGCGACGTCGCATGGGGTATCGTTGTGGTTGTCGCTTGCAGCGTGGCTTTCCAACCGCCTACAAAGGGTGGATGGGCGCACATTGTTTGATATGACACCGGAATTCGTCTCAGGTTAATCAGCTGTGATGTCTTAATGCAGATATCTGTGCAAATCTGTTGCTACGTCAGCTGAGACGCGAGAACATAACGGCGGAAGCCAAGCCACTGTTTCCTCTGCCCCCTTCCTAAGAAGCATCTGCAAAGAAAACACTTCACCTGGAGCACAGTGAGTAAGATACAACTTGGAAATGCCCCGAAAATGCTAGGAGAAGCCACTACATTGAGGAAGGTTGTTTCACCGTGTGAGTACACCATTTCGGTGTGCGGCTGCTGCCCCTGTGCGCCCTGCAAGTCATGGTCCTTTTGTAATCTGCACTTATCCGTTGGGCGCGGGAACACGCACTCGTACGTTTGGCGAACGATCATGTAGTAGAAAAAACGCTGTAATTGCTCATATCAAAAGCAGAACAACTGGAAACAGACATAGAGGAAGTAGTTTATTTGCAGGAAACGTCTGGTGGATTCCGAGCCTGGTAGTCCAGTCGTGCTCCTGGCGGAAGCTGTTCAGCCGAATTGGTGGCGCCGGACGATCACACGTCTCCAATATTTCCGCCGCGAATCAACAAGGTCGTAGTCAAAGCGACTTGCAGTGTTACATTGTCAGGCTCTTCTTGGATCAGTATCCTCCTGTCTTTGGTAACCATTTATCCTGCAACTACTGTACTTTCTACACAGCAAAGGTGTCTTTTGTTTTTGTGTGTGCTCTTGTAAATACCTTCTTAGGGCTTTTTTTCCAACGCTCCTCCCCTAGTTCCTGACCGGGAGTCCACTGTCTGTTTCTGAATAGTTGCCGCCGTTCGCTTGTAGTTAAAAGAGCCTAGTTAATCGGGAATATTTAGCGGGTGCACTCACAGACTCGTGGTGAAGCCTCCCGTATTCTACACGCCAAGGTGAACGTTAATAGTAAGCTTCGGCCGTGTGACGCATACCCGTCAGTCACTGCTGTTTTACAAATAAGTGGTAAAAACCCACATTTTCCACAAACCGCAGTGCAGTGTCCAACAACGCTTTATTTATAGGAACTCATGCTACTGCTGTAATCATGGGTGTATCAGGTATACAAAAGGCGCTGACCCTTGCACTAAGCAATCAATAGACTACTTGCAGCGTAAGCACCCCGAGTATAAATCAGAAGAAATCCGCGCCCATAGACTGATCCTGAATGAATTGTCTGAAAGTGGGTAGAGTCTTTTCTTTGAAATACTGACAGATAGTCCACCCGCAGGGGTGTGTTTGCCGCGCCGAGAGGCACACACCGGAACGCCTTTTAGGGTGGCGAAGAGAGAGGAGATGATAAAATACAATATTTTAGTACAATGCCCTGAGCGTTCTGAGAATAAGAGTTCAAACAGGACAGAGATTATCTAGACAACAATTAGCCGACAAAGAGAAAACAGAACACACAAGAACATAATAAATACCCTTGTCGTAAATCACGTTCCTCGTTTAACTTACCAAAGTGTCACATATGAGAAGTAGCACATACGTACAACTGAATATAGAACACTTCAGAAGCAGGAGTGCATGCTGCATTCCAACTTTCTGTTATTGCAACAGGCAAACCGCTTGCATTTTATTTTTGTTTTCCCGGGGCTAAATATAAGCGTGTTGGTGGGTGTGGAAATTATTGACAATAAAAGCAAAAAAATTGTGCAAATTTGCTACCAATTTGTAAGCAGTCTATACCCACTGCTCTGTTTGATCAACCCTATGCTTCATGGATGGCTTTAACAGAGCACACATACACAGACCGATGTTTTTGTGTTTTATGCTTTTAGCTATTCGTGTGAGGGCGCTGTATTGTATACATATTGGAGATTGAACTATATCATTTTCGGTTTTGTTCAACATTTGAAATCCAGTTCGGGATGTGATTAGCCAAATTCCTAAATTAGAATATCAATATGCAAAAAAGGCGACTTTTTATTTCATTATGTGGTATCTTTAGAACGCAGCACTTTGGCAGGCGCTACGGTGGTTGGCCGGTGGCGATGGCGACGGCATTGTAACTGAGAGAGCGAAAACAGAAAGAAAACGGCGGAGGAAAGTGCGGTCAAAGTGTGGCGGGGGAGAACGGCACGCGCTGCTCTGGCATCAGCTTTCTCACACCCTCCCTCTCACACTTTCGCCCAGCCTCGACACCGCGGAGCGGCCTCTCTCATACTTCCTCCGAAACCCCTTCCCCAATCGTGGCTCATCCAAATCACGTGACATTTGTGTGGAAAGTTCAAACACGATTTGCAACGGCATGCTTTACTGTGGTGACGCGCAGCGACATAATGTCAGAGAAACGCACGCCGCCGTGCGCTCGCTGATCGCGCGATCACTTCGTGAGACGCAGCAGATATCCGCCATGACCGATAAGACTGCTGTTTGATCTACGCACAAATTTCTTACTAGGCATCAGAGTAATCGTCAGTGCGTTTTTATGCTTTTCTTTTCCCCTTATTTTTCACGTGGTACACATTTATGGGAATGTTAGGACTAAACATATTTACTCGGCCAATAGCGTATTTTCTCAGATGAAGCACGAGGTCGCGGGTTCGATTCCCGGCCACGGCGGCCGCTTTTCTGATGGAGGCGAAAAGCAAAAACGCCCGTGTGTACGAGATTTCGGCGCACGTTAAAGATCCCCTGGTGGTCAAAATTAATCCGGAGCCCTCCACTACGGCGCGCCTCATCGCCTGCGTTGCGTCGGCGCGTTAAACCCTACAATCAATCAATTTTCTCAGATGAAAGCCATTACACCAGTTGCGTTCAGTACCAGCCACAAATTCTTACAGTTTAAAAAGTTTGCCAGCATGGTTCTTCAGGTTTGCCAAGCTATCACTCGTCAATACAAACCTTGTTGTCGTTAGATTAGGGTACCATTTAAAGTAATTCAAGTGACGACTCTTCCATAGCCTTGGGCGTTGTTTGTCCGAACAGCACAACCGACAAAAAATGCGTGATATATAGCATGCTCTACTCCATGTGCAGAGCTCCTCGGTTTCCACACCAGCACCTTCGATAAGGTGTAGGAGGGCTGCTTGGTAACATGGCATGAAAGTACTCTGAACTGCAGTCCTCCGACTTTGGGTTCACAATGCGCTAAACATTTTCTGACACTATTCAGGTTTAGAACATAGACGTGTTCAGGGTTGTGGAAAAACACCGTTGAAGCCACTGCTCTTTCACTGAAGGCAGACGTTGTCACATCCCCTTGCGTGTCTGCGCAAACAAAAAGTGCGGCAACTGTTATTTATTCTTTGAACAGGGTAGTCGGCCAAGGCATGTGGTGGTATGCGAACGTCGCTGGAGGTAGAGAGGCTCACACGTGCTCCATGATCAGTTGAACATAAAGAATTTAATACACAAGCAGAATACAAAAGAATAAAGAAGGGGGCAAACACGACTAGATAAGAAACTAACAAATTTAACGAAGAGAAGGCGCTCTGGAGCGCAGCCCCTGACCACAGGACATAAGACAGAGGTAACAGATGCGCGTGAGGCGGCAGACGCACGTTCGCACAGAAGCAAAATTTAAACCCGTTCCACTCATTGTAAAGATGCCGGAAGTGCAGAGCAGTTATTCGCCATAATGGGCTGCAGCGCCGTTATCCGCTCACCGCTGCCTCCCTTTCACGGGATAGAAGGCGGAAAGCCTCCGGGAGGATAAAGGCAGGGGTGTGGCTATTTTGATAAACAATAAGATCCCTTATATCCGACACGAGCTCCGTACGTCGCATTGCAAGGTAGAATTTATCGCTGTGGAGATAATTCCTAATAATTATATCGGCAACAGCAGCAGTATATTTCTCCTCAATTTGTATAGTAGCCCAAAAGAATCGAGGCAGAGCTTTAACGCCATTCTAACTAAAGTGGCAAGGCTAGCCGGTAACGCTCCTCTGATCGTTGGTGGGGATTTCAATGCCCCTCACCAAGCGTGGAAATACCCTTACTCCACCGGCAAGGGTGAAAGGTTATGGACGCACGCCTCGGACCTTAGTCTCACTCTCATTACAGACCCGGGTCTTCCAACTAGATGCGGCACTTCTACGTGCAGGGACTCGACGCCCGACCTAACTTTTGTCCGGGGAATCGAGAAACCTGGCTGGGTGAATACTGGTATTGACCTCAGCAGCGATCACTACATTGTAGTCGTCAGCTTCGAGGTAGTCTGTAAGAAGCTGAGGGAGTTTAAACTGATTGATTGGGATAAGTTCCGCAAATTGAGGGCTAATCCCGATGCCTCTCCCGATGAGGCAGATCCTCCGCTCGAGAGCTGGATAGAGCAGCTTGGGCTGGACATTCACGCGTCAGAAAGATTAGATTAGCTGAGAAGATTAGCTACTCTCCTTGAGGCTACGCAATCAATACTAGCATGGTGGAAAGGCCAACGACTGAACACAAGACTTAGAAAAAAGATCGTGCTGGTGAACAGAGAGATTGAGGAATACTGTAAAGTTCTATGTAAACAACAATGGTATGAGATATGCAATGCCTTAGACGGCCAACTTCGTAAAGGGCGAGGCTGGGGTCTCCTCAGACATCTACTAGGTGAGACTCCTCAAACATCTACTAGATGAGAGAGGTTCCAGATCCAAGCCAACCTAGCGGTCGCTACTGAGCAAAATAATTCACAAGGTGCGGAAGGAAGCGAAGGATGACGAGCTCTTAGAAGATCTAGCCGGTCAGTATTTGCCACTTATAAAACTCAGACTTTCGTTCCTCCGCCACTAGTGTATACGGGTTCTCCCAACCACGCGCTTCACGGAGATTTTTCGGAGGGAGAAGTTCGTTTTGCTATTCATTAGCTTAACAGTAAATCTGCTGCTGGCCCTGATGGTATTTCGAACAGAGTTTTTCGCAATCTTGAGGATAATTCCATCAACTATCTAACCAGACGAATCAATAATATCTGGAGAGAGGGCTATGTCCCAGATACTTGGAAACACGCTAATACGATACTCATTCCTAAGCCGGGCAAGCATCTCGGACTTAAAAACCTCAGACCGACCTCTCTGACGTCCTGCCTCGGCAAGGTTGCGGAGCATGTTGTGCTTAACAGGGTCTTCGCTTATGCGGAGGATAACCAGCTTTTCCCGTATATCATGATCGGCTTCAGGCCGGGTCTTTCGACCCAGGGAAGCTATGCTCCGCATCAGAAAGAAGCTGCTAGATCGGGTCACTCATGACACAAGGGCCATTCTGGGCCTTGATGTAGAAAAAGCCTTCGATAATATACGCCACACGGCTATACTTCAGGTCATGTCATACCTTAGTCTCGGCGAGCGTTTCTTTTCTTACGTTCCATCTTTTCTCAGCGGCAGAACCGCCTCCCTACGCATTGGAGATATTATATCAGAACTCCTCGAGCTGGGAGACAGGGGAACTCCTCAAGGCTCGGTACTGTCTCCCTTTTTGTTCAATCTAGTCATGTCCAAATTAGCTAGAACACTTCTCGATATTGAGGGGGTTGAACACACCATCTACGCTGATGATGTTACCCTGTGTAGTGCTGGGGGCAGTCCCAGGCGGCACAGAAAGTGTGCCCCAAGACCGGCCCGTCTATGGCCGCTTTCTGGCATGTCCGGCCAGCATCCAGGTTCTGGCAGACACTGATCATGCGTTGAACGGCCAACATTCGGCAACCAGCGCTTCGGTATTTTTCCGTGTGCCCGTGTCCGGACGCACAACGGCAGCTAACCGGCTGCCAGATATTCAGTTCTCTTACGGCTTCCGATGTTGAGAAAGAGAACGGCCGAAGTACGGCCCTAGGGCATCTGTTTTTTCTGCGGGAAGCGGTAATCGGCCGAAGCACGGCAAGCGACCGGCCACAGAATATGCGTATTCTTGCGGCAGTTGGTGTTCGAAAGGAGACCGGCCGGAGCGCGGCTGCCGTACATTCGTTGTTTCAACGGTGAACCGCGCGTGCGGCGGTAGAATATTCGTTTTCTTCGGGGCAACCAGTGTTATGAAGGATACCGGCCGACGTACGGCCCCAGAATATACGTTTTTCATTCGGTTAGCTGTCCTCGGCCGAATTACGGCAAGCGAATGGCCACAGAATATTTGGCAACCGGTGTTCAAGAGGAGACCGGCCTACGTAAGGTATCTGGTTATACGTCATTTTTTCGGCAAACGGCATACAGCCGAACAACGGCTCGCGCCTGGGCTCCGAGAATTCATGCACAGACGTGTTTGGAAGGAGACCGACCGGTTTTTTTTTCCCGGGGGGAGAAGAAGCCGTTAGGGAGCCGAACGACGGGGACGCGTTTTTCATCCGCTCCGTGTTTCTACGTTTTAAATGAACGAACATGGTTTGTCAAACAGTAATGAGTGTTCTCGGTGAACGGGCAAGGTGCAAGGACTCACTGGAAATTAGCAGGGAACCTTTTAGGCCATCGAAATGTCATTTATTGCCACAAGAAGACTGTGCCACACCGACGGGTGAGCTAAGCCTCGCCAGTCATCGCCGCTACCAGACCTCTGCCGCCGGCTTCGTCGACGCATCCGCTCGAGGCTATTTGCCTCCTCAAGAAATGGAGAGCATTGGAGACATCGACCCGGCAGAGATGTCCGATCCGAGATGGAGATGGTTCACCAAAATAGCTGGCCTTCAAGGGCGTCGTGCAAGCGGCCACCACGAAGGAGCTAAACCGCCACCATGTCAAGGACTCCCCACCAAAGAAAGGCAAGTGCGAGCAAAAGCGCAAAAGTAGCATTTCGGCTGGCGTACCCGCAAATTTTCCCGCCATTTTTTCGCGGGGCTGCCATGGTTGCCAGACCAGGACTGTCCTCCCCTTTACGGACTGCCTTTACGGGCCCCATACGTTTGTAGTACCTCCCGTAGGGGTGAAGCGAAAAAAAAAGAAACGAACCTGGGCCCGAGCCGCGAGCGCGCAGGGTCTGAATCCAGAGCGGGCTGACAGATCCGCGGCCTTTACGGGCCCCAATACGTTTGTAGTACCTCCCGTGGGGACGAAGCGAAAAAATAACAAACGCAGGCTTGAGCCCGAGCCCGCGGCGCGAGCGCGCAGAGGTTTGTAACCAGAGTAGGCTGACAGATCCGAGGCCTTTACGGGCCCCAATACGTTTGTAGTACCCGCGAATGTATGATGCGAGCTAATCAACAGAGGGCACTCCTGGTCTGGCAACCATGGTAGCCCCCTGAAAAAAACGGCGGAAAAGATTGACTCGTGCATTGGTAGGATCAACTTCATGCCCTGCACTATGTTACTTCATGGGATTTTACGACTGCCTATTTAGAAAAAAAAAATTATTTTAAATTTGCGATAACAACAAAGCCTTGTCACTGACGAAGCCTAGCTGTTAATTTAGTTCCGATGTATGAAGGTGAGCTTAGCTACTCTTGGGATATGACTCATTTGGTTAAACATAATCGCCAGCATCCTAGCAAACACGGATTTTATCAGGATTTTCTTGCTCAACGCAGATTGTTGAGTTCACGCACGATTTGGCTCTTGCAATAGATAAGCTTCAAGTGGTGGACTGTATATTCTTGGACTGCAAAAAGCAAATGATGGTGTTCCATAACACCTTCTGCGTAGTACATTTCATCCTGTAAACTGAATGAATCGGTTTTTGCATTGTTATTACTATTGGCCCTATAGCTTTGTTCAAAAGTACTGTGTAGTTTACCGGAATATAGCGAATGAACGTGATTCTGTATGCCTGCAGCTTTATTCGAATTTAATAACATCCTGGTGTGCTGATTCAGAAAAGTTTTTGAATGTTAAACAGTGTGTTAACGTCACCTTTACAAGAAAACCTTCATTCCAATTGAATACGTATACCGCAAATTATGCTGCTGTGACAACGCCCGAGGAATATAAATACCTAGGAGTTTATTTAGGGAGTGGTTAGAGGTTAAATACGCAGGTTCACACCATAAAAGTTACGGCTGCATATGTTTTTGGCTTTCTGAGACGAAATTTCAGTGAACCTTCATCTAACTGAAAAAAAAACCGTATTTCACTCATGTGCGCTCAATCTTGGGGTACGCATGTGTTTTCGTGGATCCCTACACCAAAGAGCTGGTTGATACGCTCGAAAACATTCAGAATATGTCAGTGCGATTGGTATTAGGTAATTGGCACGCTCAACTTAGCATGAGAGAAAGTAAAAGTAAACTGAAATGGCAGGACGTGAAAGATCACAGACGAAACCACAGGTTGAACTTTTTTCGTAATGTCTATCATTCGAAAACTGGAGTAGAAGGAGAAAAGTATGTCCAAGCGCCATTCTACATATCACAAAGTGGGACCGCTAGCTTAAAGCAAATTATTAACTTTCCTTTAAAGGTGACGCTTTGCGTGATTCATTTGATTTTAAACAATACTGCAATGTAATTATCTTCCACGTATGATTGCATTACTGTTCATATTGACGATTTTCAGCGCGCTTTGTAGAATTATTTTGTTATTTTGTCTCATAATTATTGCTTAGTGTTATGGATCTCCCTTCTGTAATGCATGCAAAGGCAAGCAGGCATCAAATAAATAAACAAATAAATAAATAAAACAATGAATAAATAAATGAATAAAAACAAATAAATAAATAAATAAATAAATAAATAAAATTCCTGAGGCGCAAGTTTGCCTCCGACGGGTTGAGAACCCTACGCATTCAACCTTGACCAATGAAATATTTATTGCCCTATTCGTTGCAGTATGCAAGGTTTCCTGTATGCATGCTACCATTGCTATGTTATTGGTTTGAAACAAATTATGTTAATTTTACGCCTTTCCTTGCGTGAACACAAAGGGATACAAATGCAGCCACCTGAAGCAGGGCGTCATTCGCAACGCGTCTAGAATTTTTTGAACGTAGTATAACATTACAAGAAAGTTAAGTTCTTTTGGACTATTAACTGGTGTGGACGTATACTCATGAAAACAACATTAAAATAGATTGAAAATGAAAGTACCTGTTCGCTCCTTCAATAGGATCAGCCCTGCGCAAGATCATCAGAAAAGTTGTCCGAGTAGAAAATGTATTTGCAACAAAAATGGGCAAAAACTGGAGATACTTTTTTGTGAAGGAGTTATATTAAATGCTCCTGAGTGTTTTGTTGAGAACCAAAACGCTTCGTAAAGGCATTCACGCCGGTTTTATGTACATCAAAATTGGTCAAGCAACTGTTATAAAGATAGTTTATGTAGTCATAGCATGAAAGTGTTCCGGAATATTGCCCTAAAAGAAATTGGCTAAAAGCGGCGCAATTTATCTCTCTGAAATTCAACCCACTAAAGTATGCGCCCTCCGCCGTTCCCCCCCCCTCCTCTTTCCCCGTTTATTACAGGTAAGCCGCCCCACAGAGGATATCAGGACCTGGACAATACATCTATTCAAGCTCTACAAAGAACTGAATATTTTCTGTGTTCGGCAGTAAATGAGGCACGGCAATTAAAGGAACGACAATTTGTGAGCACTGTTTAATAAATGAATTTTGCTGTCAACTGAGGCTGGTAATGAAGCAAGGCTGCGCTGTAAGCTTGACGGCTGGTGGTTGCGCGCGAGATCACTTTGATGTGGCTGCATTGGACCCAAAATGCTGGGTTTGTGCTGCTTCTGCACTGCGCGAATGAGTCATCTGCTTGCGCGACATGCAGTGACCGGCCTCAGTACAGTTAACGTACTGTGGCTGAACTCCAATGCCCGTAGCACGGCCGTATTTCCGGTAGCTGTAGTCCGGCTGGAGTCCGACGACCGCATCTCGGCTGCCCTCCGGCGGCCGTACTTCGGCCGTACACGGGTGGCTTTGGAATGGCCGGAGCCCTACGGCTGGAACCTGGCCGTATGAACGTAAGCCGGTCAACTGGCCGTCGGACAATGGCCGTTGGACAGCCATAGGAGTACGGCCGTATACGGCCAAAAAAAGGCCCACATTTGGACATGGGCCGTACATGGCTGCCGGAAAACGGCCGGACAGAAAATCCCCGGCCAAAGTACACCGGCCTGTTTTAGGCCGAACAGTCCTGTGCTGCCTGGGAGTGACGGTGAATTGCAGGCTCGATTGCAAGAAGCTGTCAGGGCCACAGAGCTATACCTCGCCCCTGCGGGTCTTAAATGCTCCTCAAAGAAGTCGGAGTTGCTTTTCTATAGCCCATCTAGACCAGGGCGCAAGCCCAGGAGTTGGGATCAGGACAGGAGGCCTAACGTTGCGCTTTTTGACATGCACGGCAATCGCATTCCGGAAGTCAATTCCATCAGAGGTCTGGCCTAATTATCGAAGGAAACGGTTCCAATAACTTAATGTTAAAGAAGATTACCGGGGAAGTTGAAAACGCGTTACGAATGTTTCGACGCATTCTCAACAGGAATAGGGGTATAAGCGAGGAGTGCGCCATCAGGCTTATCCACGCTTTCGTCCTATGCCACATTTCGTACTTCGCGGCTATGCTCAATTGGAAGAAAACCGTAGAGGAACGCCTCGACACCATGATTCGTCTTTTTTTTAAGGTAGCTTTGGGGCTTCCTATCAATGCATCCACAGATCTACTGAAACTAGGGGTTCACAATACGTTCTCAGAAATCGCGGAAGCCCAGCACGCTGTGCAGGTAGGTCGACTGTCAGGCACTAGAGAAGGCAGAGACATTCTGGTCACTCTGGGCTTTTTACCGAACAGAATAAGGAGAGTGTTAAACACCTTAGCAGAGAAATCAGAGACTCCATCGTGGTCCGTCCTTTCCCCAGAAAAGACCACCCTGTCTTTAATCAAGGAAGGAGACTGTCTCGCGCCAAGGCACTTCTAGCTGGAGCTCTCGAGAGCCCTACGGAGTCGGCTTTTCTAGATGCTGCTCAGATAAATGGAAGACAGGCCTTTTTCATAGCCGTCATTGATGCTTAAGAACGGGTGCGCAACGCACTTTCCGTGTTTACCGAGAATCCGGGGGTTGCTGAGCAAATGGCCATTGCACTTGCTCTGCCTGATCCTCAACATAAGGTCATTTATAGCGACTCTAGGGCGGCCACTCCAGCCTTCGCTAGGGGAGTGGTTGATGCCAAAGTCTCGAAGTTATTGGAAGATAGACACATTAGTAATCATGCGATAGTCTGGTTTCCAGCACACATGGGCGACCTCGTGGGAGGACAGAGGAACTTCAATGAAACCGCACACGAGGCGGCGCGAGGACTCATCAGCCGCGCACCCTCCCAACCACCCACGTCCCCACAAAGGGCTTTCAAGGATCAACTTCAGACCTACAACGAGCTCACCAAGCACTTCTACTTCAATCGACGGGAATTTGCGCTCCCACACAAAGGACTCAACCGGGCGCAGTCAGCCACTCTCCGCATGTTACAAACGGACTCATACGCCAATCCTTGGAGGATGAGCCACATCGACTCGGACTACGACGGAACTACTACCTGTTTAAAGTGTGATGGGCGTGTGAACTTGGGTCATATGTTGTGTGGTTGTGCTACGCAAGCCTCCTATCTGGAGGATAAGGTCAAGTGGGACAGTGCTCTTAGGAGCAGTGAACTTAACGACCAACTGTGGGCTGTCCAGAAGGCCCGCGTAGCGGCGGAAAGTCTCGGGCTCCCCGTTCCGACGTGGGAGATGCCCTCTGCACCTTCACACCGGTCGGGTGTCCTTCAGGACCCTTTTTGGAAATCAAGTTTCACCACCACCACCACCACCACCACCACCGCCCAATGCAAATCAAATTTCCCGCCTTCGCAGTTCTCGCGCTCCCCCTGCCTGAAACTGCGCCAGCGGTAGTGATTCTTTTGTAGCGTAAGCTGATCTGGCCGAGGTTGAGTGGTTTCGCGTGGGCTGCGAAGGGCCCTTCTGCGCAAGCGTGAGGAGCATTGGATTGTTTTGAATCGGATCGGATTGGGTTGACTGAGATTGGATTGGATTAAATTGCATTTGAATTGATTTGGATTGGATTGGATTGAATTAAATTGGATTGTGTTGGATTGAAATCTAATCCAAGTGGAGTACGGGTGCGTAGAGAATTAGGTCTGGTCATTCGCCGGTCGGCGCATTCCAAAGGAGTGACAACATAGCCGCGGCAGACGCACTGACGCGGGCGCGTTCCTAGCTCTGCGCCTCCGTTGCGCAGTAGTCAAGTCTGACGCTGGGCCGGAGCCGCTTGATAGCTGTTTCGCGTGGCTCCTGGAGAGCCGTGCACCGCCTGCTCGAGGAGCAGTGACTGTACTGGACTGGACTGGACTGGACTGGACTGGACCGTACTGGACTGGATTGAATTGGATTGGATTAGATTAGATTGGAAATCGTTTTAGCAGCAGTAAACATGATAATCAGCCAATCCTAGAAAATCAGGAAACCTAAGAATAACCAGCTGAACCTTAGCTCACGCTACGTATATCCTGGCATAGCGGAGGTAAGCCACTGCTAATTTTTTGTGCTCGCTTTTCCTCCCACACGTGTCGGCGTTGTACTGCCACTTTCTTTCGCTCATCGTAAAAATCAACCACACGAGTATTCCTAACTAAATGAACGCGGGCGCTGCCGGTTAATTGAGTATATTTTGTCTCAAATGCACCTACAGTTTTGTTTGCGGTAAAAAACGGGGAGATTTATTAAGCGCCAGCGCTCCACAAGTTTCGAACGCTTATGAATATTTAAACCGCTTTGATTTCTATGCCTCTGGGTTACGCCACGACGACAGCAGCTACGACGAAACGCCAGCTCTACTTGGGTCCAGCCAGCGAGCTACGAGGACAAGGGTCAGCACTCAATTGCTCTGCACTTAAAAAACACAGTTACGGAAGGAGGGGATACAAAAACCTCATTAACAACCAATACGGCCCAATCACTCCCTAATGCGGCTTTCGTTGTCTGCGGACTACAATGGAACATGCCTGACGCTAACCCTAGGCATAGCTTACATGCTAAACCTCGGCGTGGACAGCCTTAACTGTACCAGTCAAACAACGGCAAGTATGGACGCGAACGATTTGGCTTCGTCGGGCAGCCGCTTACGCTTTCGGGGCCGGGGCTGGAGAGTGGAGTCCACACGGCGTTGTGGCTCACGAGGAAGACGCGATCTTGTTCCCCGAGACCAAGCACTGGTCATCCGGCCGCAAGCTTACCGAGTAATGTCCTCTAAAAGAGCATCTTGGTCCGCAAATGGTCCGCTCATTACTGAGACGCAAATGGTCCGCTCATTACTGAGTAGTCGGCGCCCGTGTCTATGAGGGCGACTACATCAAAGCCGTCGATGGACAGCTGAACGTCGGAGGCCACCTTCCTCGAGTTCCGGGTACGTCGTGGCGTCGTATCTCTGCTTGTACGGGTTGACGGTCGGGCACTACGCATCGTCGGCTTCATCGTCTTCTCAGCGGCAGGTTCGGTCATGTCGGGTACGCGTCGCGCCGTGTAGCTGTCGTCTTGTTGTGGAGTCTCGTCAGGGTTCAGTCGGGTCGTAGGGCGGAGGGCATGTCGTGAATCATAGTCTTGAGCGAGTCGCTGCGTCGTTGGAGGGTTTACAATTTTCCGCGGTCATGCATCTTTACCTACAGAAGTTGCTGCTTTTAGTTTCCTCCGCGTGGTCTGGGGTACCTTCCACGTGAGAAGTCAGCAGTGCTATGGCGGTTCGGCGACTGGTATGGGTAGAGCGACGGTGAACGGTTGAAGCGGCCTGGTCCTTGTTTGGTGTTGGAGAGGTATTCTTCGATCTGAGGAGGGCACTGGCCGGGACGGGGGCGTGGGGCGTCGACGGAGAACCCTCGCAAATCGAGGCACTTGTAGGAACAGAGACGGTAACTCTGATAGCCCTCTCCGCAGTGGTAGCACAGCGGACGATTATCGGGAGTTCGCCATAGGTTCGTCTGCCTCGGGGTGTGGTTTCGGGTTACCGGGGGTCGGGCGGGCAAGAGTGGGCTGCGGTACGTTGGATCCTGTTGACAAGGTGTTGGAGTAGGGCGGGGTCGGTGAACTGCAGCGGAGTAGGACATAGCTTACGGCTCGGGGGCTAGTTCGGATGGCGTAGAAGTTTCCAACACTTGTTGCACTTTTTGGCTAATCACGTCGGTAAGGGAAGCGACGTGGTGCTGCGGCGGCATGGGGAAAAGTTTCCGCAGCTCCTCTCTCACTACTGCGCGGATGGTCTCGCGTAGGCTATCAGCCGAAATCCGCATGTTGTCGACGTAGTTCGCATTGGCTGCGCCAACAAAGTTACGCGGTCATACTGCTTAGCACGCATTTCGAGAGCCTTCTCAATCTTGCTGGCTTCGGTCACGAATTCGGCGATGGTTTTGGGCGGGTTGCGGACAAATACAGCAAAACGTTCCTCCTTGACAGCGCGCACCAAGAAACGTACCTTATTTTCTACCGTCATTTCGGGGTCCGCGCGGCAATATGGTTGCTTCATCTCCTCAAAGAAGATCACGACCCCTTCGTCTGGGTGCTGCGCGCGCGTTTCCAACAAAAGTGCCGCCCGTTCTTTCCGCACGACGGTGGTGATTGTTTTAAGGAATTCGCTTTTAAATAGAGTCCAGTTGGTTAGCGAGCTTTCATTGTTCTCGAAACACGTTCGGGCTGTATCTTCCAAATAGGAGAAATCATGGCGGATTGTTTCTTCGTCATCCCACCTGTTAAGATGCGGACGCGCTTCACTTTCTCCAACCACTCCTCGGGGTCCTCTCCGGAGGATCCGCGGAACGATGGTGGTTCCCGGGGCTGTCGAAGAACGAGGGCAGGATTGGTAGGGCTGATCATGGTGGTGGTCACGACGTCTTCTGTCTTCTCTTTATCCTGACGCGGTCCAAACTCCGACTGAAGACCCTGCTGTCATAGGCTTTGACAAGTGGGACTTGCTTGTCGGCTTGACGAGGGCGTAGGGTCCATTTACCCCGCACCTTCAGCAGATGTCATGTGGCCAAAGACGCCGCCGTTGTCTTCAAGGAAAACACGTTTATTTGAGCGAACTTGTGCTGTCCTAACAACTCAAAGAATACAGGCGGCGAAGCAGCTGTCAGCAAAGTGATGTGCGAAGGCGAGTGTCGACGATTCGATTGCCGCGGCCTCTCCTCTGCAGGCTTTTATCTTTCGGCGCGAGTGTTTCTGGATCGGTCTATTTACACTGAGAACATTGTAGGTCAGAGAAGATTATTCTGGGCTAGTGACGTAAAAACGAAACAGTCTGCTTATCTGAATGAGGTAGCTCATGCAGCATAAAAATAAAGAATAAATACATATTATGCTGCCTTTTGTAGATTGGGTAGATTTCAGATGCGCAGGGTGTACGATATCTGGCTAGTGACCCGTTCCTTCATGTTTTGGTCTTTCTTTCATCCCCCTTCTTCACATGTGCAGGTACTTTGCAATTTAATCCCAATGATCAAAGATTTCTGGCCTTTTACCAAGTGTGAGATCGGCCGTGTGGTTTCTCTGTAGGGCCATGCGACGCTTTATCACGCCATTGTTTTCTGGCATGACCAATTTTTAGAGGTGTTTTTTAATTCGCCGCGTGGCGCCCTTCATATTTTGCCAAACAGAGCTTGCACCAGTGACAGGGCCGCGAAAAATTTGAAAAGAGATTTTAAAGGACCTTTAATTAGACGCTATATACACGGTCTTATTTCCTATTGGAACAGGTTTTGTTTCGTTACTGGATATAACCGGATTTCCTTTCTTTTTGAGAAGCCAGACACCATGTTTTGGCCTCCTTTTTACCTATGTGACATAATCTTGGCACCGGCCTCATTCTCGGTCATCGCATAGGCGCCTTCCACATCATCATCGTCATCAGCCTGCTCAAGTCTACTCCAAGACGAATGCCTCTCCCATTAATTTCCAACCGCTTCTGTACTGCGATACTCGAGTAAACAGTTTACCCCGGAGTTCCGTATTTGATCCCTCCACCATGTTATTGGCCGTCACCTTCTTGTATACCTATCTCTTGGTATCCGCTGTGTTACCCTAATTGTCCGCCGGTCGCCGGTTTGTCTCACCGACCATTGTCCATTTTTGTTCATTTCTTTTTCTTTATTTGAACTATGATATCGTCAACTCTAGTTTGTTCTCCGAACCAGGTAGCTTGTTTTCTGCTTGTGAGTGTTTTTTCTAACATTATGTTTCCATAGCCCGTTCAGCTGACCTAAGTATGCTTTCCAGTTGTATAGTAAGGTGCCAAGTTTCAGTTCCGTATGTCATCGCGGCAGTATGCACTGGTTGTAGAATACTTTTTGTTGATTGAGGTTGCTTACTTTTCATTAGTTACGAGTGCTTGCCGAGTGATCCCCAACCCATAAATATTCTGCGCCAGATTTCTATCTCGTGGTTGGGATCAGCACTGACCATCTGTCCGAGGTAGTTTTATTCTGTTACTTCTAGCGTTTCGTTTCCTAAGCGAAGAAGCCCGTCTTGGCATGATTATTGCTCAGCACTTCAGATTTGTCCGCATTTTTAGTCGCTTTGCTGATGTAAGTTGCGAGCTCGGCTGGCGCCCATGTCCATACACGAGACTACTACATACAGCGCGTGGAAAGAACATCACTGGGCAGACGCGGCGCCTGCGGAAATCGATTACTTTTTTTTTATTGCGGCCGTAGTATCTTTGTCCTTGTTTCCACAATCTACCACTGTTCTGTACTCAGTGCCATATAGTTCCTTACTATACACACTAGAGAGGAATGTGGCGCTAGCGTGAATGCGGCTCACATCAAGGCCGTCTGTGTCGTCATGGGCAGTTATGCCAGGCACTCGCCTTAGTTTCGTCATTGGCGTAGATTGAAACGTTTTAGTTGCCGTAAATTTGAACGCAGTGCCACAAAAACGCAAATAAGGGTGCGTTATTATACAGGTGGAAAGCGAAACAGGCTGTTTTAAAGCTAAGAAAAAAGGAAGCAAAGCGTATTTTTGCCCGAAGGGTTGTCCCTGCTATTCTGCAGGCCAAGCGGATAGTAAACAACGATGTTAATATTTTGGGAGAAACTCATTAGAGGCGGTAATAATACTAATTTTTCAGTTGTTTCAATTGTTACGTTGTTTGAAAAGCTTAAAATGTTTTTGAGCGTGCCTATGAAAACGTCGCCTTCGGGGTGAACCGGTGCACCGACCGCCAGCTACAGTTTAACAAAACTTGTTGCTAAGCGAGTTGGTTCATACTTGAAGAAAAAGGAAAACGTGCCCTTAAACAGCCGGGATCGATGACGAGATATGGGCGGCTGCAGGTGCCGGTATCTGTCGTATTTGGTCTTCGTCTAAGTACATTTGGTTTCCTTTTTTAATTCGTCAGCTACAACTTTCACGGCGGCATATTACCCGCTCAGTAATAGGTTCCTTCGACTCCGTCATGACCAACATTAGGAACGATCACGAACTGCCTGCTCTTTCACCAAGCACGCAGTTGCACAGCTCCCGGCTTCCACAGAACAGGGATCATTTCGGCTTCCTGGTAGCTCGTAGACGTGTAATGCATAGTAAAGAAAGCAAATCCAAAAAACCGCTGAAGAATTCAGTTGGCATACCAAGCCCAAGCCAGGAAGAGCGGTCTTCCCAAAACCCTCCACGATTACATGGATTCCCAGGTGCAGTTTCCTCTCTAGTATACTGGCTAAGAAACTCTATCATCCCAGCGAGCACTCGTATCTGGGTACCCCAGTTGTAATTTCCCGTTAACACCGATGGCGTACTTCCGCGGACGATTGATGAGCACAGCTGATAGCGGGCGGCTGGCAGGCCACGGCAAAAATGAAAATGAGCCTAATAATGCTATAGTGTCAAAAACTAAGACATAGCTCTACTGGTGCTCGAACCCAAACCGCAAGTGCCAGTGCTCAGCACTTTACATCGAGATCGGCCGCTAGGGGGCCGAGCAGTGCGAACGTACCTTCGCATGGGCTCCGTGTTTTTCCACCTCTCCCGGCGGAAATTTCCAATACAAGTGCCTTTCTGGTGTGGATACCCTTTCCTGAGGACCATCCGCACCACCGGACACCACACCCTGGACCACCTGTGTCTCCCTTAGTGAGTTCTCACCACTTTTGGACCAGTGCCAGCCGAGCGCCGCGCTAAGCCTAACGTCGAACGCCGGCCCGGCCACCGCCGGCGTGGTCGACCTCTGCGGCTCGCGGCCTCGGTGGAGGCTCGGAAATGGCCGCTGCCCTGCCATGGATACGAGTGGTGAACCCCACCACCACGAAGAGGATTTAACGCTGCAAACGATCACCGTCGACCGATCTACCGGACGCACCGTCGCCGCCGTGCGGGGAGAGACCCTCGAGGCCGACGATACCGCCGGCTGGGTGCTGCCGCGACGACGCGCCGCCGCCAGGCAACAGGGACCGGCATCGCAAGCGTCGCCGACCGGGAGTCTGCCGCCAAGGCCTCCTCCAATTCCACGACCGCCAGAACGCACTTTGCCAGGAGAGTCAACGCCATGCTAGCGAAGTCGGCACGCATGCCCGCGAGCATACCGAGGAACGAGCACAAGATTATCGTCAGGCCGCGCGGCGGACTCCACGCCGGTCGCGTCAGGGCAACCGAACTCATGACGGCGATTATGGCAGCCACCGGAATTACGAGACGAGGCCCTACGAGACACCATTTGCCCGAACGTCCAGCAAAACATTATCGTCGTGAGCACGCCGTGCGAGGTCCGCGCGGCGAAATACGCACAGCTACAGGCGCTACGCGTGAGCGATCAGGAATACGAGGTCTACGCGTACCAAGCCGCCCCCGACGGCACCACCAAGGGGGTGATACACGGCATAGCTAGGGAAGACACCCTAGAGGAGATCAGAGCCAACGTCGTCAACGAGTACAACCCGCTAGCGCTGGACGCACACCGCATCGGTAACTCCTCGGCGGTCATCGTCCTCTTTCAAGGCCTGAAGGTGCCGTCGACGGTCAAGTACGGCGCAGTATTATTGCGGTGTAGCCTGTACAGACAACACCGAGAAGTGTGTACTACCTGCGGCAAGCTAGGACACCGAAGGGACGTGTGCCCGCAACCGCACGTACGGGTGTGCCTCGCGTGCGGCACGCGCGACCCAAGCGAGGGGCACGAGCTCGCGTGCAAACCGCACTGCAAGCTGTGCGGAGGGCCCCATTCAACCGGCGCACCGGGCTGCACGAATAAATTCAAGACCCCGTATGTGGTGAAGCGCCGGCAGTGGGAACGGAGGGAGAAGGCCCCCGAGAACGACGACCGCAGTTTCCCGCCATTAAACCCCGCGAGAGGACGCGGGCGCAGCCGCAGCCGCGGGCGCAGCCGCGGGGGCCGCAGCCGCAGTCGCGCGCGAAGCGACGCTTGCTGTTCCGCCGATCGAAGCGCAAGGGGGAGGAGCCGCAGCAGAAACGCGCCACGATCACGTGAGCGCGTGGCGTGGACTGCCGTAGTCAAAGAGACACCTGCTCGCCGCGCCCGCTCCAAAACGCCGCGGAGAGACGGCGAACATTCAGACGTCATGCCGCGAACGAGTCGCCAATCCCCACCTGAAAAGAGGATGAACGCGGAAATCGTGTCGCTGCGAAACGAAAACGCGCAACTGCGACAACAATTAGCCGACATCAACGAGAAGCTGCAACGTTTCCTGGCCGCACAGCAGCAACAGCCGCAAGCACCGGCCCACCCAAAGGGGGAGCAGGGACGGGTCCCACTTGCCCCGTCGCTTACGCCGCGACACCGACCCCAACCGACGCCGCCAACACCGGCAAGCCCACAACCAACGGAGACGACCGTAAGCCTACCACCATCCTCCGAGACCGCCATGGAGGCCCAAGAAGACGAGGAATCTCCGCGAACAAGAGACGACGAGCAAGAGGCGCGAACCCAAGGTGGAATAAGTGTTGCCGTCCGGTTACGACGCTGCACCGAAAGAATAGACCGCTTAGAGAAGAGAGTCGACGCTCTCGAGCATCGCATGAACGCTCGGTTCGCGGCAGTAGAGCGCCGCCTCGATGCGCTACAAGAGTTCCTATACAGGAAGCTAGGCCGCGATGACGATGTGGCAGTAGAAGACCGCAGCCCAACCGTCAAAACAAGGACATCGCCATGACCAGACAACCCCGGACCAACTCGACTCTCACAATTTGGCAATGGAACGCCAACGGCTTCCAGTGCCGGAAAGCAACGCTACTACAAATCATCCAGGGCGCCGAGAGGCCCCGGACATCATAATGGTGCAAGAGACGCACACGGAGGACGCCCCGTCCCTCACGGGTTACAGAGCACACGCAAGCCCCCCGAGTGCACGAGACTGCGGGAAGGGGGGGGCGCAGGGCGTCTGCACCTTCGTGAAGAAAGGGATCCCGTTTGTGAAGCACGAGGGCCTCCTCGGCCGCAGCGCACTGGAATACTGCGCAACCGAAGTGGTTCTAGGGACGAAGAAGAAAGAGTCCATCCTCTTGGTGAACTTGTACAGCAATCCCGCGCATCGCCAACAGAGATTCCGCACCATTCTGCACACGGCACTGGCGACGGCGCCGAGGGACACGATCGCGATTTGCGGAGACTTTAACGCCCCCCACAAAAGCTCGGGTACACCCGCACGACGCTGAAGGGCAAGGAGTTGCTAGACGAGGCGGCCGACGCGGGGTTCACCTTGCACACGGACCCCTCGTCCCCCACTCGCATCGGCACGTCAGTCACCAGAGACACGAACCCGGACCTCGCGTTCGTCCGCGTCGCCAACTCGGTCAGAGGCGGAGCAAAGTGGCGGAACACGGGCCAGAACATGGGTAGCGACCACTTCGTAATAGAGATCGAGCTGCCGACGACCGCGCGACCCCGGGACGAGCGTCGCCGCCAGCAAAAGATCACAGACTGGAACCTCTTCCGCGCGCGCGCCGAGGAGGAGTCCACGCAAGACATCGCGGACATCGAGAGCTGGACTGAAGACATCGTCCGCCTCATAACGGACGCAACGACGGAGCTCGAAACGGACGAGGAACACCCCGGCATAGACAGCCGCCTGGCAAACATGTTGGAGGCCCGGCAGTCGCTGCAGAAGAGATGGAGGGGAAGGAGAAACAATCACCGTCTCCGCAAGCGGATAGCCACGCTGGGACGCGAGATCGAGAAGTACAGCAGAGAACTCTGCACCCAGCGCTGGCACGCGGTGTGTAACGAGGCGGACGGCCAGCTCCACAAGGGGAGAACGTGGCGGTTGCTGCGTCACCTCCTGGACGAGACCGGCACCAAGGGCTACCAGCAGCATCGCCTCGCGCAAGTCGTGCACACGACCACCAAAGCGCTGGGAAGGGAAGAGACATGCAGGCGCATCGACGCGAAGTACCTCCAGAGCACCCCCAGCGAAAGCCACGGAGAGTACGCGGGCGCAGACAATCCCGTTCTCGACCGCGACATCGAGGAGTGGGAGGTCAGGGCCGTGCTGCAGACCATCACTGCAAGTCGGCGGCCGGGCCGGACCGGGTGACGAACAAGGCCCTGCGGAACCTCGGCGACGGGGCCATCGCGTCCCTGACGAGGTACTTCAACCGCTGCTGGCGAGCGGGAGCGCTCCCGCGCCAGTGGAAGACGGCGAGAACGGTGCTGATACCGAAGCCGGGCAAGCCGCCCAACATCGAGAATCTGCGCCCGATATCCCTAACGTCGTGCGTGGGGAAGATTCTCGAACACGTGCTGAACAACAGATGGCAACGCTACCTCGAGACGGAAGGGCTCTACTACCCGACACCATGTTGGGTTTCCGGGAGAGGCTTAGCACTCAAGACGCCATGATCCAGCTACAACACGACATCCTGGACACGTCCGTTCCGCACCCAAGACAACAGGGCCGTGCTGGGGCTGGACTTGCAGAGCGCGTTCGACGAAGTCAAGCATTCCGCCATCCTGGAACAGGTCGGCAGGCTCGGCCTGGGCAGAAGATCCTACAACTACATCCGAGACTTTCTCTCGGAGCGGACCGTCGAAATACACGCGGGAGACCTCCAGCTGCCGCCGAAGAAGCTCGGGAGCACGGGAACCCCTCAGGGCTCGGTGATATCGCCGCTGCTCTTCAACCTCGTGATGATCGGGGTGGCGCGCAGACTCTCGGGGATCCCACAGGTCCGCCACACCATCTACGCGGATGACATCACGCTGTGGGTCCCCGGGGGTAGCAACGGCCACATCGAAGACGCGCTGCAGACGGCGGTGGACGCCATCGAAGACCACCTTGAAGGTAAGGGCCTGCGGTGCTCGCCGCAAAAGTCGGAGCTGCTGATCGTCCCGCCGCCGCCGGGCAAGTACCGTAAGAGGGAGGCCGAGGACTCGGCGAACATCAGAATCAGAACGAGGGACGGCGCCGTCATCCCCAGGGTAGACACGCTCCGGGTCCTCGGCATGTACCTCGAGGCCAGCAGAAGTAACAAGACCACGGTCGACCGCCTCGTCACCAAGATCGGTGCGGCGGCCAGACTCGTCCGACGTGTGGCGACGCGGCACAGCGGAATGAAGGAGGCCAGCCTCCTCCGACTGCTCCAATCTTTTGCGATGAGCCACGTCGCCTACGTCGGCGCGTTCCACTTCTGGCTACGGCAGGAGCGGGACCGCATCAACGCAGCCATCCGCAAGGCTTACAAGACGGCCCTGGGCTTGATATGCAGCACCAGCACGGCCAGGCTACTCGAGCTGGGGGTGCACAACACCCTCGAGGAAATCAGCGAGGCCCAAACGACGGCGCAGCTCGAGCGCCTCGCCTCCACAAGAACGGGCAGGCGCATCTTGGAGCGCCTCGGGATGGGACCGAAGACCACGGACTCGCATCGGCACGAGACGACGCAGCTCCAGCCGGAGGTGATGCAGCGGCTCCGGATCCTCCCGCTACCCCGCAACGTCCACCCCGACCGCAACCGCGGCCGCCGAGAAGCGAGGGCACGCGCCCTCGCCGCGACGCACGCAACGACACGGGCGCCCTGTACGTTGACGCCGCCCGGTAACCCCCACAGACCCGACGCCTACGTCGCGGTGGCGGTCCGCGCCACAACGGGTGAAGTGTACAGCGCCTGCAGCGTCCGCGCCCCGTCCGCCCGCCAGGCGGAGGAGACGGCGATCGCAGTGGCGCTGACGGACCCGCGATGCACCACGGTGATCAGTGACTCGCGCTCGGCCATCGCGAACTACGCCAAGAACAACGTGTGTGAAAGTGCTGTGCGCGTTGTGAGGTGTCGTGCAGTGATCAGTGAAGCGGTGCCGGCCACCCACCTCCGGTGGTTTCCGGCGCACACGGAGATCCGAGACGTGGGCGGTGGTCTTCCCCAACCGCAACGAGACGGCGGACGCCGCCGCGCGAGGACTGACCAACCGCGCGGCGGCGACGACGGCGAGTCCGGCCGGCGGCCACCGAGCTGCCGGGGGGCCCCCCCCCCCCTCCTCCTCCGAGCTCCGCGGCGAAAGACCACCGAGAAGACGACGACGACGACGACGGGTGGGACCCGGAGCCCCTCCTCACGTACGGGGAGGTGCTGGAGTGGTACCGGCTCGGCCGCCGCACAGCGCCACCGCCCCACCCGGGACTCACGCGTACGCAGGCAGTTCTGTTACGCCAGTTACAGACACTATCGGTAATCACGCCGGCACTCGCACGCCACGTGTGCCCGGACGTCTACGTCAGTGATGTGTGCAGCGTATGTGAGCGTGAACGCGCAACTTTGGCCCACATCCTGTGGGACTGTGCAGTGCATCCTGTAGAAGCAGCGGACCTCTACGGCCGGTTGCCGGACACCATCGTCAGTGCCGCGAACTCACCGGACCTGACATCACAAACCTTCGTCGTCCAGCAGCTCGAGGCTGCTCTCGCCAGGCAGAGGCGGAGAGAGGCGTCGACGGGGGGGAAAGGGACGAGTTCCCGAGTACCTTTCGCGCGCCGCTCTCGCCGACGCCGGCGGGGCCTAGTCCCGAGGGCGACGTAAACGCGTCGGGGGGAGGGAGCGGCTCTGTGTAGCCCGGACCTCCCCTCTGCTGGCATTCAATAAAGTCTTTCTCTCTCTCTCTCTCTTTACATCGAGGCGACAGAGCCCGAACGGTGGGCTTGTTTTACAGGCCCTGAAAAGAATAGCGCGTGCAGGGACATCACACATCTCATGTAGGTGTTCTGTGTAGCGGAACGTTTGGAAACACGCGCCGCGTCATAATACCTCTTTTGAACTGGCGATGGAGGAAAAAAAAGGCATGCACACAAAAAGACAGGATGCGATCAGGTGCGACGACGGGAGAGGAGGGACCCAAAATAGTGGCCCCGCCGAGGAAGCCGCCATTTCCGACGCCCGAACTAAAAGACTGAGGCCCTGGCGGGACGTTTGTGACATGCGCTTGGTGAAGTAAAGCGTGCTGTGCCCCGCTATGTAACAGACACCACCGAATAAGAACAGTACAGATACTGACCATGATGAATTCACCATCTGTGCATTTTTCTCTCCATATCACCTTATGTCACCGCCATTGTCATGAGGCTTTTGTTTTATTTTCACTGCATAGGAAAAGCCTGAACCATGAACTTCCCACGACTTCAACCATTTACCGCGACAATTCCCCCATTGCTCACTATCCATTCATCGCATATAATCTATGGAGTTTTCTGCCTTCCTCACGAATAGTCCTGTCACTTAGTGACTGCTCTGTTCTTGGAACGTTGTATGTGTTGCCAGTCCTTACAATCATTTTCGATATCACCCTGCTTTTACCTGAACTTGGCCTAGGATGTCCTCAATCTAAATTTTTTCCCTAACCCATGGCGCACCTTTCTGGTATTTACCCGTGCACCCTCTGTCGTTGGCTGCATTGCTCGTTGGGAAGCTGAATTCTTTGCGTTGGAAAGCCTAATTGTGCGTATGTGCGCAGGCTATGCAATAGTGGCGATGAGCATGGGACTATACTGATCGCCAATGAGTCTCCCGTCTGTGGACGACGTCTTCAACGAGTTTCGAGACGTCTTCAGCGCGGAACTCGGCTGCATCAGCGGTCCCACTGTGCGCCTTCAACTCAAGGAAGAAACAGCACCGAAGTTCTCTAAGTCACGATCCATTGCTTTCGATCTCCGGGTTAACGTTTCTCGATAACCTGACAGACTGGTAGCACTCAGGGTGTTATCACCAGTTGCGGATTAAAGGCGGGCTACTCGAATTGTGCCCGTCTTTAAGAAAGATGTAACCGCTTGAATCTGCGTTAATTTCAAGATTACGTTAGATGCTGTCTACGAGCTGGAGCTGTACCCGTTGGTGATTGACTACATATTTGCTTGGTAAACGGCGCAATTTATTTCAGCGCTCTCGACTTGCGTGACGGGTATAATAAAATGCCGATTGGTGAAGAATCGCCGAGTCAATGTGTAATTCACACACATCGAAGGTTATTTGACTTCAAGAGGCTTCTTGAGGCATAGCGTCTACCGCGGCCATCTTATAAGGAAAAGTTGAAACGGTTCTGCAAGAGCTACCAGGCGTACAAGCTTATCTCGTTGATGTGTCGGTTACGGAGCGGCAGCTGGGCAAACCTTGCGAGCAGTACTGCACTGTTTCCGTCAGCACTGTTAATACTCTCGCTAGGCACATGCAAATTTAGTCAGTCGTCCGTAACGTACTTAGGGCACCGAATCATCAAAGAAGGCCTACGCCGCACCGAGAAACATGTGTAAGCAATCACCGAGGTTCCTAGCCAGGCAAACGTGTAGGAACTCCTCTCGTTATTGGGCATGCTGTCGTATTACTCAAAGTTCCTTCCAAATATGTCATCCTTGCTTGCACCTTTGTATCAGTTGCCCGGCAAACATGTGCATTGGGTATGGGGAGAACTCAACCCACGGCCTTTGCTAACGCAAAGCAGTGCCTACTATGGGCACAGTTGCTCGTTCACCAGGACCCTGCAAAACCGTTGAAACTGGAGTGCGATTATTCTCCGCATGGCAGTGGTGCTGTGCTGTATTATACTGATTGAAATGTGAATAGACCCGGTCGCGAACGCTGACCAATGCTGAGTGGTATTATTCTCAGCTAGAACGTGAGCCCTTGGCCCTCGTTTTTGGGGTGTTGAACATTCGCGACTACCTCTTAAACGGAGATTTTACTTTAGTCACAGATAACGAGCCCCTCCTTGACCTACTGAAAGCGGACAGGCCGATGCCAGCGTTCAGCGCAGCTCGAATACAGCGCTAGGCTCTATATCTCCGCGGATTTTGCTACAAACTTCACGGAAACGAAAAAAAATGGTACAGGAAAAAATGGTCCCGGAAAAAATGGTCCCGGAGAAAAAGGTCCCAGAAAAAAATGGTCCCAGAGAAAATGGTCCCAGTGACCATCTAGGTAAAAATGGTCCCATGCTCCAGTCGACGTGTTTTCCTTCTAGTGATTCAGATGGGAGCTTTGTCGCGGTTATGATTTTTTCCCTTTGCGATTTAGCTAAAGGGTTGAGAAAGAGATGGAATGCTTTAATATTCCCATAAGGGGTAGAAATGAATTCCTGTGGAGGCTAAAATCTAATAAAGCAAATTGCTTAGACAGGCAGACGGACGGACGAACGGTTTGGCGGATAGATGTGATAGCGATGTATGTGCAGATGGGTGGATGAGTGAATGATAGGCCTGAGCATCGATTAAAAATTTTAATCCAAGTAATTGGATTAAAACCGCACAAACAACAAATGCGAGGCCTAGAACCGGTGGTTTAGAAGATTAGTCGGACACGGCCATCTCAGTGTCTAGAAGGTCTTTAAAGGAGCCATGAAGACAAAATACAAGTTGGGTTTATTAGAAAGAATACCCAGTCCCGATAACAATGATACAGATATTATCGCAATCTTCCAACGAATAATGGAGATATTAAAGAAAACGTGTGAAGCAGTCGCGACCCCCTAGCCGATTTCCCGCAACTTTTCTATTACGTCACGGAACCTTGTTTTTGTGCGATTGGCGGCCGCCTAACTAACCTGTCGCGATGACGCATAACTGCAAGTCCTGAATGGGACCTCTAGTTTCATTTGGCCGCATCGCTTGAATGCTAACGTGCAGTTGACGTACTAAAATTTGTTGGCCCGTATGACGTCATTCTTGCTTAATACACGTCACTGTGGCACCAAATTTGAAAGTTTTTAAATATTTCTTACTTTTTTTCGTTAAAAAAACATCTTTTGTGGCTGTAATGGAGCTGAGAGAGATACTGAATCCTAGTTTTTCAAATTAAACGGAGTTGTATTTTCTCTTCACGGCTCCTTAAAGGTCTACGCTGAGAGGTTTCATCAGTATCGGTGTAAATTGGACAAGACGTCGTGGGAGCTCCATTAAAGAAGCGCACAGCATCGTCCGGGGTCTAGGACGTTTCGGTGCAGGATGTTTCGGGGCGGACATTTCGGTGTACGGACACCGAATACCTAGTTCAGAAAACATTTGTTACGCAGCCAGCTTATTGAACTCTTTCGCACATGTTTTTTTTATGTACGACGAGCCGTTATTTATATTCCCTCTTTTTGGGGGCATGCAAATCAGCTAGGACTATTAGCTGGTGCTTACGATGGCTAGCGCATTCTTTATGTAATTTTTTCTAAATAAAATGCACCCTCTCACTATCCAAAACTTTACAAACATTCGGTTACCCCCCCCCCCCCCCCATCAATTCAGACAATCCAATGAAGAGTTTATTTAGTCTGCGCTCATGCTACAATAAATTTGGGGACACTGTTTTTGCCAGCTTTTTTTTAGGACAAGTTCAG